>QNGE01007173.1:5746-25011 GCA_008508345.1 Paragonimus westermani
GATGTGTGCGGCCGCGAATGCGCTGGCCGTTTGGGGCTGGTAGGTCACCAACGTACTCATAGTACCCCGTCGGCGAAGAGGCGGCGAGTACGCTAGGCTCAGGTAGGTCATATCGGTATACTTATTCTACTTCTGTTAATGACTGCATCGGCCAACATCGTGGTCATTGACAACTAATCCGCTCTTCTTTTCAGAAACTTGAGTGTCTGTGGTCTTCTACCCATTCTTTTCTCCGGCTTTGTTGGTGCATTGTATGATGAATTGTCTGCCTGGCTTTTCATAGTCTAATGAGAACTTTGCTTTTCATCCTTTTCTTCTCTGGGATGCACTAACCTGCACTCCTATACTGCAAGGCTTCTCGTATTACTGATGTTGTGCGGATCACCGCCTCGTTTCTGTGTCATTAGTGTACTCACTGTGACTTCCTGTTCGCGTCTTCTGTCCGAGTTTGGATTGTGCTGGAAATGTCCGTGATTGTTGACCTGTGTATAAATGGCCGTTTGTCGTTACCGTTACAATTGGTGAGAGGGGTAGGATGAATAACAAACCGGAGTCAACTTCTAGCCCACTGTCGACAGAACAGTCCACCGAAATGAGTGAATTGTGCGGTGAGGTGAAGCCAATACTGCGCCGACACCGTCTACAATCCCGATGATGACTTTGTCGAGTCTGTTACATTTTGGCCTTTTTGTTGCGCAATATTCTGCATACCTGTTATGTTCATTGTACATATTAACCACTTGTCTATTGTTTGAATCAATAGACACTCGGTCCTCGCGCGTTTCATCTCCTGCTTTCATGTGGTCGTGGTTATCGTGAGCTAACCGTGGCAACGTTCTATTGGCTCGCTAGAGGAACCAACTTCGTTGTTACTAAAGGGAGAATCTTCTTGCAATACGCAGCAGACTTAGTGTAGTGGAATCTATGGCGGACAGCTATTGTCAGTCCTTGCATTTGCCTTGTAGTACTGTTGCCCCAGCTCTTCGTTCCACCACTGTAATATTCCAAAGTGAGGGAACTCACATGGACGATAGTAATTCACTGGGCAAGGGACGGAATGTCCACATGCTGAAAAAGGATCGTAGAAAAGGTTCGTAGAAAAGGTGTATCCAGCAAAACGTGCAAGAACGGGAGCACGACAGCGCAATGTGTTATGCGGCATACAAGTCAACAAAACTAGCGTCTTACAATTATGCGTTGTTTTCTTCTGTTGGTTCTCCCTGCGGCTCGTCCAGGTAAGTGGCCGCCGCGAGACCTGGAAGGGGGAGGGAAAAGCACATGTTGTTGGGCGCGTAGTTTGGTTGGTGTCGTTACTGTTACACTACATATTTTTGGCGAGCCCGCGCTTGTTTATTTTCTTTTCTTCTACATAATTGCATAACTTCCGAAAAGTTCATTTGTTTATTTTTCTTCTTCGTTGGTAGGTTTCTTTTTTTTCGAGTGTTGTGTTTTCTCCAACATGACGGCTTTTGAACTGGATCCAACTGCCCTGGAGTACGGTAGTCGTAGTCCTAAGCTTTGTTTTGCTCAAGTCTAAACCACCTTGGACTCTAGACGAATACGCTCGCAGAAGTCCATGTATAATTTTATAGTTGCCAACCGTACCGAAAAGGTCGCTACCGAGGTCGCCGACTTTATCTACACTCGGCCCAGCGTTAGCCCGTATGACGCTATATAGGCCGAAATCATCGAACGAACTACAGCAACCGACGAGTAGAACTTGCGAAAACTTCTGGCAGGAGTGGAGTTGGGTGACAGAACTCCTCCACAACTCTTACGTCACATAACCCAGCTTCAGAGCAAACATAGGGTGAACGAACCAATTCTACATGGGATGTGGCACAAAAATCTGTCAGACGATATGCGAAAAGTAATGTCTATACTCGATAAAGACATCACTTCATAAGCTTGCGGAGGCTGCTGACCAGGTATACGAGAGTTATCAAAGCCGCACAGTAACCCAAGTGCATTCATCAGAGGCATCGTCGAGCCATAGTTGACAGACGGAACTGGATGCGCTGAAGCAGCAGTTTTCCGACATGATCGTGCAGCTCTCTGCAATCACTGAACAACTGGCAGCTCAGTCAAGAGGCTCTCCCTATCACCGTCAGTCCTGACGTCGTTCACGCAGACGACGAGCAGACCGAAACGTGTGTTATTATCATCGCCGATTTGGCTCCAAAGCCGTTCGTTGTGCCAGACCATTTCTGCTCGTGATAACCTTCATTCTGGAGACGCGGAGGTCGAACAGTGATGGCGACGGCCGTTCGCGGCTCTTCAAACTGTCGCATATTTTATGTGTTCGACCTTCCACTGCCCTGAATTTTCTCATTGATATGGGCGCAGAGGTTAGTGTTGTCCCACTGAAAGGTGAAAAACACAACCTTCAACCTTCAATCGTACACACTACAAGCAGGCAATCGTTCAACAATCCCAACATATGGTGAGAAGCTGCTCACTCTGGATCTCGGTCTCAGATATCAATTTTCCTGGAGATTTACGGTGGCAAATGTACAACATCCGATCGTCGGAATTGCTTTTTTAGCACCCTTTGGACTTATAGTGGACGTCAGCAGCCGGAAATTGATCGAAAGCACAACCACCCTCCACGTACATGGCAAGACCACATCAATCAATTCGATTGGACTGCGGTCGGCCTTACCAGATAACTGTTTCGCTGCCATCCTCCGACAATTTCCACAACTAACAAATCCGTCTGATATAACATCGCCGCCTAAACACAACGTTTTCCATCACATCGTCACCAAAGGCCCACTTACATACGCACGTCCCAGACGCTTGCCACCATGCAAACTCAAAGTGGCCAAAGCAGCGTTCGAACACCCCCTACGACTTGGTGTTATCCGGCCTCCCAATA
Organism: Paragonimus westermani; assembly: GCA_008508345.1. NCBI lineage: Eukaryota > Metazoa > Platyhelminthes > Trematoda > Plagiorchiida > Troglotrematidae > Paragonimus > Paragonimus westermani. Next base: position 8,625 of record QNGE01007173.1, read on the forward strand.
ACCCATGGGCCTCACCTCTACATATGGTTCCCAAAAAATTACTAAGTGACTGGCCTCCGTTTAGCGAGTAATACGCCCTGAACGACGTCACCGTTCCAGACCGATACCCTATTCCTCACGTTCACGATTTTTCAATCGGGTTAAACGGCAAGACCATTTTCTCGGAGATGGATTTGGTTCGAGCTTACCACCAAATCCACGTGGCCCCGAAAGACGTCCCAAAGACCGCTATTACCACCCCTCTTGAACTGTATGAATTTGTTCGCCAGCCACTTGGCTTACGGAACGGTTCATGGACCAAGTGTTTCGTGGTTTGGATCCCGTGTACGTTTATATTGACGACATCCTAGTCGCCAGTGAGGACACCCAACAGCACGAGTCACAACTTTGAAAGCTGTTCGAAAGTCTCACCCAATACGGCGCTACGCTAAACCCTTTTAAATGTATCTTCGGAGTTACCTCCATAGATTTCCTCGGACATCGAGTCGACAGTAACAGAATCCAGCCCTTGCCGGAAAAAATTAGTGTTGTTAATGACCACCCGCAGCCACAGTCCCTAAAGAGACTCCGACGCTTCTTAGACATCGTCAGTTATTATTGTCGCTTTATTCCACGATGTCCAGAGCTTCTAAAACCCCAGACGGACATTTTGAAGGTCAACCCTAGGCACGTTCGTTCTGTCTCCTGAAGCTAATGCTGCGTTTCTTGCGGCCAAAGAAGCCGTGTTCCAATCAACCATATTGACACACTTTAGTGGAGATGAACGCTCGCCATCGATTTTGAAGACAGACGCATCTCAATCGGCTTTTGGCGCTGCTTTACAACACAGCATGGATGGAGAAATCCAGCCATCATCCTTTTTCTCCTGAACAATCGAGCCAGCGCAAACGCGTTTCAGCACCCTCGGTCGTGAGTTACTGGCTAGTTACCTTGCCATTAAGCACTTTCGACATATTCTGGAGGGTCGCAACATTATTGTCTTTACTGATCACAACCCCCTTGCATTTGCTTTTCGTTCCCCTCCAGATCGGTACTCCCTGAGAGAAACAAGACACCTGGACTTCATCTCCCAGTTCACTACTGATATCCGTTTTATAGACGGTTCCGGTTATTTTGTCGTCGACGCCTTATCTCGTCCGGATGTTAGTCAAATGTCCGTAAGCGTCATCGACTTTCTCTTCCTCGCGAAATCCCAGGTTAATGGCCCAGAACTTCATCAACTTCGTGCCAACCCCTCTCTAAAACAACATGATACTCCGTTGGCCCAGTCAGAATATCCACTCAAGTGAGATATGTCTACCGGCATATCGCGACCGCTTGTTCCTTTCACACGCCGGTTTGATGTTTTTAGCCGCCTTGATTCTTTGTCACATCCAAGTATACGCGCCTCAACCAAGCTAGTCACCGAGCATGACATTTGGCCTGGCATTCGTGAGGATGTACGTAACTGGACCAAACAGCTCCTGGAATGCCAACGTAGTAAAGTTTAGCGTCACACCATCATTACTCCGGGAACCTTCGCCTTACCCGTTGACGCTTTAAACACGTCCACCTTGAGATCGTTGGTCCCCTTCCCCTTTCAACAGTTATACAACTCTTTCAACCTGTGTGGACCGATTCACGAGATGGCCCATTGCCGTCCCTTTGAACAGCACGTCAACGGAAACTATCACGCGCAGTTTTGTCGATTCGTGGATTTCGAATTTTGGATTTCGGACTGCTATCACCACTGACCGTGGACTTAATTCACTTCAGCCCTTTTTCGTTATTTGAATCGTGTTCTTGGATGCAAACATAACGACCACTGCATATCATTTCTCGTCAAACGGTACGGTCGAGAGGTTTCATTGTCAACTAAAATAATCTCTACTGGCAACACCGGCTGGTGGCAAATGGTCTGATTGCTTACCTCTTATTCTTCTTGGCTTGTAAACCATTGTCAAGGAAGGTATTGGGGGCACCCCAGCAGAACTCGTGTAAGGTTGTACATCGCGTATTCCCGGAGAGTTTCTCTCCAATTCCCTGGTACATCTGAGTCCTGACGCGAGTTACGTCGCGAGTCTAAAGAATCACATGCGGCATATTCAACCTTCACCCCCACGGAGAACGCTGCGCCAAGAACAAATTCATCGTGATCCGAGCACTCGTCCTTTTGTTTCCATTCGCGTTGGTTCACTTAAAACACCTCTGCAACCGCCGTATGATGGTCCTTTCAGAGTGTTCGATCGTAAAGATAAGTAATCTGTCAGACATTAAACATGTCAATAACTTCAGCCAGCGTCCTCTAGATCCGTCTACCGACTCACAAAACTTTTCTCAGTCTACCCGATCCATGTTTGACACTAGTGACCATACCCTTTTCCCTGCCTCCCAAACCAAGACATTCAAACCACACACTCATTCTGGCCGAACCGTTAGACGGCCGACAATCTATAAAGATTAACATCGTTGACTCAGTGTCTGATTCTCTAACTGTCGAGCGTTTTCTCTTCTCTCACACTCTAGAGAGGGAGTTATGTAGAGTCTGTTACCATTTTGCCTTTCTGTTGCGTAATATTCTGCATACCTGTTATGTTCATTGTACATATTAACCACTTGTCTATTGTTTGAATCAATAGACACTCGGTCCTCGCGCGTTTCATCTCCTGCTTTCATGTGGTCGTGGTTATCGTGAGCTAACCGTGGCAACGTTCTATTGGCTCGCTAGAGGAACCAACTTCGTTGTTACTAAAGGGAGAATCTTCTTGCAATACGCAGCAGACTTAGTGTAGTGGAATCTATGGCGGACAGCTATTGTCAGTCCTTGCATTTGCCTTGTAGTACTGTTGCCCCAGCTCTTCGTTCCACCACTGTAATATTCCAAAGTGAGGGAACTCACATGGACGATAGTAATTCACTGGGCAAGGGACGGAATGTCCACATGCTGAAAAAGGATCGTAGAAAAGGTTCGTAGAAAAGGTGTATCCAGCAAAACGTGNACTTGTCTATTGTTTGAATCAATAGACACTCGGTCCTCGCGCGTTTCATCTCCTGCTTTCATGTGGTCGTGGTTATCGTGAGCTAACCGTGGCAACGTTCTATTGGCTCGCTAGAGGAACCAACTTCGTTGTTACTAAAGGGAGAATCTTCTTGCAATACGCAGCAGACTTAGTGTAGTGGAATCTATGGCGGACAGCTATTGTCAGTCCTTGCATTTGCCTTGTAGTACTGTTGCCCCAATTCTTCATTCCGCTACAACATCCACGAGTGGGTGTTTAAAGTCAGATATTATTCATCAGCAGTGGACAGAAACGTTCCAATCTCCAACAATTTGGCGAGCCTCACTTGACTAATCACTTTCCCTTCGGTATATCTTTTCCCGCGGGCCAGGGCAACAGACAAGTGAACCCGAAATCTAATAATCTCGGTAAACGGTTTTGAATTTCGTGAGTTTACTTAATGATTTTATTCGTTCATATACACATACGTAAATTTTCGTGGGTCCTTTCGGTATATATATAAACATTAATTCCCGCCTTATTTTGCAACTTACCAAGAACAGAAGCCGACGATTGGGGTAGTCACAATTACTGTTTCACAGTTCTTAGATATAGAACCCGCTTTGTATTTCATGTACTTGGAGGCGGAGTTCTGCAACCCCCGCGTTACGACAGATCAGAATAAATTTAGCCAACTTTCGGCCAGGCTTCCCCCAGAATGACACGATGCAAGTGCGTGACCTTTTGCTGAATTTACCCGCCGACCATAGATATGAAGCCCTTAAGGAAGCCGTTATCAAACGGGTCACACTGTCTCATAGATCATGGCTACAACGGCTCTTTGGAGGTCTGCAGCTAGGAGACAAGCGACCGTCTGGTCTGTTGCTTCGAATGCAAAAGTTGCTGGGCCCCTCATCCATGGATGAGACACTCCTTAAAGAGTGGTGGATGCAACGTCTTCCGGTCAACACACAAGCCATTCTCACAGCAGCCAAGTCCCCGTCCTTTTGGATGCAGCACAACTCGCAGATGAGATTCAGGACTGTTTTTGCACCCTCTCCCTGTCTACTTTGCAGCGGCAAAGAATCGTACTACAAACGTTTCCGACATCCCAGACTTTTCAACTTCACAGCACTCATCTCGTCCGCCACCGGATGATTGGCGCACGGTTTGGGCGGAGATAGCAGCTGTTCGGCGAGATTTCGCCAGCCTTAAGACACATTCTCCTTCACGTTGCTGTCGGAGCAAGCCTCCGCAGAGACGCCTTCAAACATCTAGCGACTTGTGCTGGTACCACAACAAGTTCGACAATCGGGCGAAGCGCTGCGTCGCCCCTTGTAAATATTTCATCCAGGGAAACTCCCAAGCCGGCGACAAACGCGGCTGGCACTCTCCATAACAGTCGCCTCTTTCATATTAAGGATTTAAGCTCGGGAATCACGTCCTTAATCGATACCGTGGTGGAAATCAGCGTGATTCCTCAACGATCCGGCGAGGTGACTCCCTCTTCACTGCCCATGCTTCTTGCTGCTACCGGCACACCCAGTCCCACCTACGGTCAACGCTCACTTACGCTTGACCTCCTCTTCCGGCGAACATTTCGCTGGGTTTTCACAATTGCAGTCGTACCTTTCGCTATTTTGGGAATCGACTTTCTTCAGCATTCCCACCTCGTAGTTGATACGCAAAGACGGAAACTGGTCGAGTCCCGTGCAAAAATAAGCATCAACGGCACCCAGGCATACTCAAAGGCCATCAGTCCTCTTATCCTTCAGCCTGAAATCCCTCAGCCTTACGCATTTCTATTTTTAGATTTCCCACAGCTCGTTCGATCCGCGAACGAACCCCTTCCAGTCACTCCGACTTGCATTCATCACATCAGAACTAAAGGCTCACCAGTATCCTGTGGACCAAGACGCCTGGCTCCGGACACACTTGAAGTAGCTAGGGCGGAGTTGGAACACATGCTCGAACTCGGGACAATCCGTCCTTCTAAAAGTTCACGGGCCTCTCCACTTAACATGATCCCCAAGAAGTCAGATGACTGGCGCACTTGTGGCGATTATCGTGCCCTCGACAAGGTCACGGTCCCTGATAGATATCCCATTCCCCACATACAGCACCTGACAGCTTGCCTTTCTGGCAAGGCAGTATTCAGTAAAATTGATCTGGTTCGTGCATTATACCATACCAAAACGGCTGCCATCACGCCCTCTGGCCTATTCGAGTTTCTTCGGATGCCGTTTGACCTTAGTATCGTTTCATCTATGAAGTATGCCGAGGTTTGCATTTCGTCTATCCCTACTTAGATGATATATTAGTTGCTGGTTCTTCCGAAGAACATCTGCAGCACCTTCATTCCTTGTTCTATAGGTCAGACCAGCACGGAATAACCATCACCTCAGCCAAGTGCGAACTCAGAAAAGGGAGCACAGAATTTTCGGGCCATATTATCTCCGCTTCTGGTATTCATGTTCTGCCAGCAACAATAGGTGCTGTCGATGGTTTCCCTGAGCCTACATCTTTTAGACAGCTTCGTCGTTTTATCAGCCTAGTTAATTACTACCGGCGGTTAATCCATCATTGTAAGCAACTCCTGCAACCCCTCACGGACTTACTCCCAGGCGGTACACGTAAATTCAGTTTTACGGATGCAGCACGCACGGCTTTTGCAGATCTAAAAAAGCTATATCCAATTTTGCTCTTCTGGCCCACCCAGACCCCCAGGCCCCACTTTCTCTTTTCAATGATACCTCGAGTGTAGCTATCGGTGCCGTATTACATCAGTTTGTCGACGACAAGTTGCAACCCCTGTGTTTCTTCCCCAAACGCCTGTTACAGGCTGAATCCAGGCACAGTACGTTTGGAAGAGAATTACTTGATAATTACCTGGGTATCCGCCATTTCCGCCATGCATTGGAAGGTCGTCTCATCACTACGTTCACTGGTCACAAGTCTTTGGTGTATGCATTCGGATGTTCATCGGAAAGGTACTCCCCCAGGGAGATCAGACACCTGGACTACGTTTCACAGTTTACCTGAGACATACGGCTCTCTCATTCTTTTTGCTGACACTATTTCACGCGCCCATGCAACCATGGTCACGCCTACGCCTGCTGACCTTAGTGGTCCAGCTGCGGCCTAGGCGCGTGCGCCTGACTTTCGAACAGCATTACTAAGCTATCCCTTGGAGCTACGCGCCATTCCACTGCCTAAGGCAGACGAAATCAGTTTGTTATATAACTACAGGTATTCCAAGACCTGTAGCGCCACTAGCTTACCGACCCGCCATCTTCAATCAGCTTTATAACCCCTTGCACCCCAGTATTCGTGCCACTCTTAAGTTAGTGGCAGACCGATTCGTCTGACCTAAGGTTAACTCTGACGTTCGTAGTTGTGCACGCGTTTGCCTCCAGTGCCAACGTTCCAAGGTGCAAAGATATACGCGAAGCCCAATCTCTTTGTTCGGCCTTCCAGTTGCCGGGTTTTTACATGCCCATTAGGACCTTGTTGAACCCTTGCCGCCTTCACGCGGCTGTTTTCATCCTAATCTGCGTCTATTGTTCTTCAAGAGGGCCTGATACAATCCTGTTGAAGAATTGTTCCTTCGAGGCTGTCGTGAACGTCTTCTTGGAACGTTGGGCGGCCAACTACGGATGCCCTAGAACCATTACGACGGACCGCGGTTCGCATTTCGGATGTTCAACATTCAGAGCTATGACGAACTTTCTTGGATGCCGGCGCATTCGTACCACTGCATACCATCCGTCCTCGAATGGTTTGGTGGAACGGTTCCACAGGCAACTCAAAGCTACGCTTTGTGCCACCGCTGATCCAGTATGGAGTGAAACCCTTCTCTTCGCTCTTCTAGGAATCCAAAACACATTGAGGGCCGATCTCCAGCGCACGCCGGCATAATTGGCCCATGGCTGCACCTTGCGTCTACCTGGTGAATTTATCTCAACCCCTCCATTAACATCTCCACTTCCTTCAACCTTCGCTTCCACATTATCTTGATATGTGCAGCAAATTATGCCCACACCTTCACGTGAGCAAAATAGGCCAGTGCAAAGGCCCAGGGATTTGTCCAGCTGTTCACATGTGCTCGTCCGCTGTGACGATGTACGCAGGCCGCCTCAACCTTCTCATTCGGGCCCCCTTAAATTGCTTCGACGAACGCCAAAGCACTTCACGATCGACCGTCATGGTCACCATAGCACTATTTCCGTCGATCGTTTGAAAGTCGCCTGTTGACGACGAAACTGCCCAGCCTTCCCCGCAGCCATCCGTGGGAGCCCCTGTCTCTGCACCGTCCGCTCCGCCGGACGCCTCTAAACCACATTCTCCGCGCCACACCCGATCAGGACGTCGCTTCCATTTTCCACAACGCTATGTAAACGTTGTTTGTTACACGTAATTTTCCCCCAGTAACCTTCTCAGTTCAAAAACGAAAAACCGCAAAACACAAAAAGGGGCAAGAAAACATTTCGTACAACACTACGTAAAGTTCAACAAATATTAGAAGGTTACACGGTGAGCCTGCACATGATTTTTGCTCGCCAGATACTTATTTTCTTTCTACATTACAGGTCATGCGCAGAGCACTGTAGGAGAAGAGTACACACACGTCCGTCGTTGCAGCAGTGGGGAAAGCCTATATTCCATCTTTTTCTCCTACAGTTTTGGTGGGATGGGTGGTCCGCTCCGACAGTACCACCCTAGGGATGCATGGGCAATTCCGGATATTGCTAGCAGATCGAGCCATCTTCACCGTTATCGACATTCTGCAACGTGGCATACGTAGCCGTTCTTGAATACGCTGAGCCCGCATAAAACCCACGGTTACTTCAGTGTTCCCAGCTCTAATTTCTTTTGCTTCCGTCGGAAGTCTTCAAGCTTGTAGCCTTCTAGGGGGAGACATCTGTAGAGACGATCTTGGTCTGTCACGTATTCCAACAATTTTGCTATTCATTTTGACGGTCGACACTATTGGCATTGTTTGGTTGCATGTCTGTATTCTCTCGTTTGTTCGACCGTCCAAAGTCACATTTAAAACTGCATCTTCTGGTCGCTGGCTACTGGTCTGTCGCGCTTAGCGTCTGTTGGGCTTTGCCGACAGCATGCATTCCCGGTGACCCTGTAATAAACGTCGTTGACCCAAAATCGGTATTTGTGGTATAATTAATGCGGAGGATAGGCACGATACGGAACAGAAAAGTTACAATACACAACAAAATGAAGCCGTCTGCGAAACCATGCAAAGACAGTTCTGCAGCACATAGTCGTTGCTAGGTTATCACGAGAGGTTCCACACAGAATGCTAGCATCCGTCGGAATCGGTAGAATCATCCCTTTTCCACTTGCGGGAGCTGACAGTGAAAGCATTTCTACAATCGACCCAGGAGGGATGGGGTTGTCAGATTTGCAACCGTTTTAGTTTGGGGCTGTCCATTCAGGAATCACGTGAAAAATCCACATGCAAGCCAGCTCCGTCGTTGTAAGAAGCGGTTGAGAAGGCTCAGGCATTCGAGGCGGTGTAGGGGTCAAGGCACGACCCCTCCTCTGTGACAGACCCGGCTTTTTGCTGCCCGAAGTTCCTCGCAGCCAATTACCCTGGCTAGCAAATGCGTCTACTATAATAGGTTTGGCTGTCACGCACAGAGGTGTGGGTACAACCCGCTACTGGAAATGAACCGAGTTACGTGAGGGATTTGATCCTTGCTGAAGGCATCCGTACCTTTTCTTATCCGTTCCACCAATGCTGATGTAAATAAACCATCAACTGTGACCGGTAGATCAAACAGTGAAGCTATTTGCTTCTTGATTGATACTGGAGCCTGATGTTCTATTTTAAACTCGGCCGTGGCAGCTCAATTGAATTGCAAAGTAGTCAAACCTGACTATCGCCATCAAATATTAGCGGCCAACGGCACCACTCTACAGACGGGTTTGCAAGTAGTGGCCACGTTGCAGCTGGCTAATTTAGCGACGCAGCACAAGTTGGGAGAAAGCAGCCAGCTTCCATGAGGCGCGATTTTAGGAATAGATTTTCTGCGACGGCATTGAGGCAAGATCGATTCAGCATCACGGGCGACCTCTTCCAGTCATAATGCTACGAATGTCCGATTTGGAAGAGGGCTCCAAACAGTGAACGTGTTAGAAGCTTCCGACAAAATCAACGAACTGGAATCGATTTTGATGCAGCCATTGTTAACTAGGACGGCATTACCCTATGAAGAAAGACTGATGCTAGCAAGCCTTTTACTTCCTTTCCCTGACGTTTCCCAGTGCAGTGGAGAGGAACCTGGGTGGACTGGACTCACACAACACGGAATTGATACAAGTGACAACCATCCTGTTCGCCAGCTAGCCAAAAGAACTCCTGTTCACTCTCAGTCGCAGTTGAGTACCGTGATTCCTGCGGCCATTGACCTCCCCTCTGACATCCCTCATCGTGCTGTTTAAAAGGAAAGGTGGGAGCTTACGGTTATGTATCAAATGTAGAAGTCTGAATGTCATACCAAGGAGAGATTCATTTCCTCTGCCGTGCATAAATGTCATACTCGATGTTTTGCACGGTGCAAAGTAGTTCTCCACGTTCGGCTTAACTTCAAGGTACTGGCAGGTTGAGGTCCGCCCCGCAGATCGTCAAAAGACGGCATTCGTCATTTCATCCGGGTCGTGTGAATCTGTAACGATGCCGTTTGGTCCAGCTGGCGCGCTCGCTACCGTTCAGCGGTTAATGCGGAGTTTTGCGGGACCTGGTACCACGCGAATGGTTAACGTACCTTGACGACATTATTGCTCATATCGCCATAATAGAAAAACACAATTCCATATTGTGGAACGTATTCACGTGCCTCAGAATGGATGGTCTCAATTTGAAGTCCACAAACGCGTGCTCTTAAAACAAGAAGAGTCATCTAACCACACATTGTGAAATAGAAATCAATGGCACAAGGGTTAAACAAAATATTGACTGGCCGACACCGCGGTCAGTAGGGGAGGTACGCAGTTTTGTGGGACTGGCTTCTTCTTACCGGAACCTTGTTCCATATTTCGCAAAGATAGCATTGCCACTGCACCGACTTACGGAGAAAGACAAGAAATCTATGTGGTCCACTGGATGTCACGTAGCATTCAGTGCCCTTGAGGATTAGCTCAGTTTCCCCCCCACCATCACATTCCCAGCTTTCTCGCTGTCAGCCGATTCCCTTATGTCAGACACCGACGCCAGTAACTTAGCTATCAGCGCCGTACTCTCTCAGAAGCCAGCTAGTGGGTAAGTGGTGATAGCCTATGCAACTTGTGGACTCGGCAAATGAAAAGGCTCTACTGAACTACACGCCGTAAAATGTTGACCTCAGCGTATTTTCTTTAGCACTTCCGCCCCTACTTACTTAGAAGACCCCTCATAGTTATAACGGATCGCAGACGCTACAATGGCCATGCATTCTCCGAGAACCGGAGGGTCAAGTAGCACGTTGGCTAGAATGTCGGCAAAATTATGACTTTGAGTGCATCCATCACCCGAGTAGCCGCCATGTTGATGCACTGTCTCGTCTCCCTGTAGAAACTGTCAACGCAGTGTCATCCACATCCTCAGCTGGAGGCACATGGGTGCACCATAAGCTAAATGACCTGTGCATTTCCCACATCCACCATCGACAGCATGGTGGGAGCCCTAAGCCAACTTGTCTAGAAATGGAAGTCGAGTCTACCGACGAACACCGTATGTAGGCACAGTAGCAACTTTGCCGGTTATACTTGGTGTATTGCTGTGCATTGCGAGCCCCTCTCCAGAGATAATATGGCCATGGTATGGTGTTTCAGTCACACTGGATACACACTTGTTCATTTTCGAACTTAAGTTCAACTGTAGAAGTCGATCTGACACAGTGAAGATTAAAATCATATCTTACTTTGGATTATTTTGAAAACGCATACAATATCAGTGTGCACAATAGAAACCCGGCATGAGGATAAAGACTGAGTCATATATATTTACCAAGCTGATGAGGCTGAACTCAAATCCACCGGTAAAACTTTGTACTGAACTAGACCTCCTGTATTGAGAACGGCAGCAAAATATCTGGAGGTGGACGCAAGTAGCATGTGAGGGGAAGCATTTTCGATGTCAAATTTTGAGAAAAATTTTGCTCCAGTAAGTTTAGTTAACAGTTCATCTTGATTAGACAAAATGAATTTCTCAAACACCATTTGTTCGTCAGGTTCTCGAAGCACTATGCACAATCGAACGCTACCGTCTTTCTTGCGAACAGCAACTAATGGGTGTACCCAAGCCGAGCATGTTATTGGCTCAATCATGTCATCTTGAAGCACTGAATTAATAGCAGCAGAAACTGCTTCCCGCTTTGCAAGAGGTAGTGTACCGTGAGGTACATGGAAAACGACGTTTACGGATTGCTGGGATCCGCCCTATGTATTAAGCCCATCACTGGACCTGACAGAATCATATAACCTAAAACTTCTCCCCAATCATTTGGGAACTGAAAGGCAAAGGCAGTTTGGCACTGATTATCTGCGTCACGAAATCACCCTAGAGGGGGCTTTAAACACTACTGACCATATACTAGGTGCCATTACCAACGTACACGCCTCCAGGTTCACTTTCTTCCGTGTCATTCAGCAAACTGGAGACCCACTGAAAGGATCTATTTCTCGACTTATCAGAATCATCTAACCGCGTGGGCATTCTAAAATACCCGCTAAAGAACTTGAAGACTGCACGCTCATAAACAGTTCATCTTTAGTATGCAAAATGGAAAAATTCGTGAATCCACCTCGACTGAGGATGAACCCAGAATGGCTTGGGAGGCCTGTGAAATGGCCCGTAGTGAAGATCAAGTGTGACCACAGCACAAACCGTTCCCGAACTCGCCACAGTCAGCTCCAGCGCTCAACAATATAAAGCCGTTGGCTTCATTCCAAACTCTTGGCAAATGTTTTCGCTTCAAATGGACAGCATATTGAGCGAATAATCTGGAATGCTCAGTAAGAACTGTTGACTGTTCGATCTTTTCTGAAATCTGTTATTTTGCAAAAGTCCTCCGTACATTCTCGGTGCATGCGCCAGAAATAGGTGGTGTTACTACCGCAAAAACAATTTATGCTCCGCATTTTGACGAACATGTCGCTACTTCCATTTCTGATAAAGAGCCGCGATTACCATGTTCTGATATCCGGTCCATCCACTTTCTATTTTCGGCATGAAAGCTGCCTCTAGAAATGGAACCAGACTCTGCACCTTCAATAACTATAATTGCTTGTTCATTTTATGAGCGCCATTTCAAATATCTACCCATGCACCCAACAGTTTATAAAGTTGAAAGCCACTCCAACATACCCATATAAATGAAGGAATTTATATTACTTCAACTGTGTGTTGAATTTTCTCCACTTGCTCCTTTTGTTGCGTACGTATGCAACGCTGGCCGACAACCAACGTTAGGACATAACGCAATGGTTGTCCTGAAGCTGGTACCATTGAACGTATGACAATACCTTCTATTGATGTGCTATTATTGCATCGTAAATATCTACCATCATTTCTCGTTCAGTCGGTCATGCAGTTAACGTGGTCCATCAAATTCATTTCAAGGCAGCTGCGAAAACCGTCCTTCATACTATTGCCAAGACCTTTACCTCTTGCAAAGCGGGAAGCAGTTTCTGCTGCTATTAATTCAGTGCTTCAAGATGACATGATTGAGCCAATAACATGCTCGGCTTGGGTACACCCATTAGTTGCTGTTCGCAAGAAAGACGGTAGCGTTCGATTGTGCATAGTGCTTCGAGAACCTGACGAACAAATGGTGTTTGAGAAATTCATTTTGTCTAATCAAGATGAACTGTTAACTAAACTTACTGGAGCAAAATTTTTCTCAAAATTTGACATCGAAAATGCTTCCCCTCACATGCTACTTGCGTCCACCTCCAGATATTTTGCTGCCGTTCTCAATACAGGAGGTCTAGTTCAGTACAAAGTTTTACCGGTGGATTTGAGTTCAGCCTCATCAGCTTGGTAAATATATATGACTCAGTCTTTATCCTCATGCCGGGTTTCTATTGTGCACACTGATATTGTATGCGTTTTCAAAATAATCCAAAGTAAGATATGATTTTAATCTTCACTGTGTCAGATCGACTTCTACAGTTGAACTTAAGTTCGAAAATGAACAAGTGTGTATCCAGTGTGACTGAAACACCATACCATGGCCATATTATCTCTGGAGAGGGGCTCGCAATGCACAGCAATACACCAAGTATAACCGGCAAAGTTGCTACTGTGCCTACATACGGTGTTCGTCGGTAGACTCGACTTCCATTTCTAGACAAGTTGGCTTAGGGCTCCCACCATGCTGTCGATGGTGGATGTGGGAAATGCACAGGTCATTTAGCTTATGGTGCACCCATGTGCCTCCAGCTGAGGATGTGGATGACACTGCGTTGACAGTTTCTACAGGGAGACGAGACAGTGCATCAACATGGCGGCTACTCGGGTGATGGATGCACTCAAAGTCATAATTTTGCCGACATTCTAGCCAACGTGCTACTTGACCCTCCGGTTCTCGGAGAATGCATGGCCATTGTAGCGTCTGCGATCCGTTATAACTATGAGGGGTCTTCTAAGTAAGTAGGGGCGGAAGTGCTAAAGAAAATACGCTGAGGTCAACATTTTACGGCGTGTAGTTCAGTAGAGCCTTTTCATTTGCCGAGTCCACAAGTTGCATAGGCTATCACCACTTACCCACTAGCTGGCTTCTGAGAGAGTACGGCGCTGATAGCTAAGTTACTGGCGTCGGTGTCTGACATAAGGGAATCGGCTGACAGCGAGAAAGCTGGGAATGTGATGGTGGGGGGGAAACTGAGCTAATCCTCAAGGGCACTGAATGCTACGTGACATCCAGTGGACCACATAGATTTCTTGTCTTTCTCCGTAAGTCGGTGCAGTGGCAATGCTATCTTTGCGAAATATGGAACAAGGTTCCGGTAAGAAGAAGCCAGTCCCACAAAACTGCGTACCTCCCCTACTGACCGCGGTGTCGGCCAGTCAATATTTTGTTTAACCCTTGTGCCATTGATTTCTATTTCACAATGTGTGGTTAGATGACTCTTCTTGTTTTAAGAGCACGCGTTTGTGGACTTCAAATTGAGACCATCCATTCTGAGGCACGTGAATACGTTCCACAATATGGAATTGTGTTTTTCTATTATGGCGATATGAGCAATAATGTCGTCAAGGTACGTTAACCATTCGCGTGGTACCAGGTCCCGCAAAACTCCGCATTAACCGCTGAACGGTAGCGAGCGCGCCAGCTGGACCAAACGGCATCGTTACAGATTCACACGACCCGGATGAAATGACGAATGCCGTCTTTTGACGATCTGCGGGGCGGACCTCAACCTGCCAGTACCTTGAAGTTAAGCCGAACGTGGAGAACTACTTTGCACCGTGCAAAACATCGAGTATGACATTTATGCACGGCAGAGGAAATGAATCTCTCCTTGGTATGACATTCAGACTTCTACATTTGATACATAACCGTAAGCTCCCACCTTTCCTTTTAAACAGCACGATGAGGGATGTCAGAGGGGAGGTCAATGGCCGCAGGAATCACGGTACTCAACTGCGACTGAGAGTGAACAGGAGTTCTTTTGGCTAGCTGGCGAACAGGATGGTTGTCACTTGTATCAATTCCGTGTTGTGTGAGTCCAGTCCACCCAGGTTCCTCTCCACTGCACTGGGAAACGTCAGGGAAAGGAAGTAAAAGGCTTGCTAGCATCAGTCTTTCTTCATAGGGTAATGCCGTCCTAGTTAACAATGGCTGCATCAAAATCGATTCCAGTTCGTTGATTTTGTCGGAAGCTTCTAACACGTTCACTGTTTGGAGCCCTCTTCCAAATCGGACATTCGTAGCATTATGACTGGAAGAGGTCGCCCGTGATGCTGAATCGATCTTGCCTCAATGCCGTCGCAGAAAATCTATTCCTAAAATCGCGCCTCATGGAAGCTGGCTGCTTTCTCCCAACTTGTGCTGCGTCGCTAAATTAGCCAGCTGCAACGTGGCCACTACTTGCAAACCCGTCTGTAGAGTGGTGCCGTTGGCCGCTAATATTTGATGGCGATAGTCAGGTTTGACTACTTTGCAATTCAATTGAGCTGCCACGGCCGAGTTTAAAATAGAACATCAGGCTCCAGTATCAATCAAGAAGCAAATAGCTTCACTGTTTGATCTACCGGTCACAGTTGATGGTTTATTTACATCAGCATTGGTGGAACGGATAAGAAAAGGTACGGATGCCTTCAGCAAGGATCAAATCCCTCACGTAACTCGGTTCATTTCCAGTAGCGGGTTGTACCCACACCTCTGTGCGTGACAGCCAAACCTATTATAGTAGACGCATTTGCTAGCCAGGGTAATTGGCTGCGAGGAACTTCGGGCAGCAAAAAGCCGGGTCTGTCACAGAGGAGGGGTCGTGCCTTGACCCCTACACCGCCTCGAATGCCTGAGCCTTCTCAACCGCTTCTTACAACGACGGAGCTGGCTTGCATGTGGATTTTTCACGTGATTCCTGAATGGACAGCCCCAAACTAAAACGGTTGCAAATCTGACAACCCCATCCCTCCTGGGTCGATTGTAGAAATGCTTTCACTGTCAGCTCCCGCAAGTGGAAAAGGGATGATTCTACCGATTCCGACGGATGCTAGCATTCTGTGTGGAACCTCTCGTGATAACCTAGCAACGACTATGTGCTGCAGAACTGTCTTTGCATGGTTTCGCAGACGGCTTCATTTTGTTGTGTATTGTAACTTTTCTGTTCCGTATCGTGCCTATCCTCCGCATTAATTATACCACAAATACCGATTTTGGGTCAACGACGTTTATTACAGGGTCACCGGGAATGCATGCTGTCGGCAAAGCCCAACAGACGCTAAGCGCGACAGACCAGTAGCCAGCGACCAGAAGATGCAGTTTTAAATGTGACTTTGGACGGTCGAACAAACGAGAGAATACAGACATGCAACCAAACAATGCCAATAGTGTCGACCGTCAAAATGAATAGCAAAATTGTTGGAATACGTGACAGACCAAGATCGTCTCTACAGATGTCTCCCCCTAGAAGGCTACAAGCTTGAAGACTTCCGACGGAAGCAAAAGAAATTAGAGCTGGGAACACTGAAGTAACCGTGGGTTTTATGCGGGCTCAGCGTATTCAAGAACGGCTACGTATGCCACGTTGCAGAATGTCGATAACGGTGAAGATGGCTCGATCTGCTAGCAATATCCGGAATTGCCCATGCATCCCTAGGGTGGTACTGTCGGAGCGGACCACCCATCCCACCAAAACTGTAGGAGAAAAAGATGGAATATAGGCTTTCCCCACTG
>QNGE01007174.1:0-24987 GCA_008508345.1 Paragonimus westermani
ACTGGAATTCCGCGGATAGCATCGTTGAGCTGGCGGCGTACAGCGTTCTCGAATGACAAGGATGCAATCATTGTATCGTCCGCTGGAACCTGGTGATTGCTGGTGAGGTGTGACAGACCATCGGCTTGACCAAAATCCTCCGTGTGGCGGTAGTCCATCGTACCCTAATAGTAGCTTTGCCCCTCGTTGCAGTCGGTTGGCGGAATAGACCGGGATCCCTTTCTTCGAAACGAACACGGACAAGAGTGGCTTGTGGTCGGTGAGCAGTGAGAAATGCCGACCACAGAGAAGCTTGTGAAACTTCTTCACCACAAAGACGATAGCCAGGGCTTCCTTCTCGATTTGTCCATAGTTCTTTTCCGCAGGACTCAGTGTACGGGAAGCATTAGCGACAGCCTTTTCAGAACCGTCCGGGAAGGTATGCGAAACCACTGCCCCAAACCCCGTAGTTGGAGGCATCTGCGGCCAAAACGATTGGGAGAGATGGGTCGTAGTGTGTCAGTAGGAGATCTGAACTGAGCATCGTCTTCAGTTTTGCAAAAGCCGATTCGTATTCAGCCGGCCAGTTCCATTTAGCTTCTTTCTGTAGCAGCTGTTTTAGCGGGGCCCGTACGTCATGTAAACTTGACAGGAATGTGCTGTAGTAGCTGATGGGTCCAAGGAAGACCCGAAGCGTTGCGACATCAGTAGGAGCTGGCATCTGTTGAATGGCTCGAATGTTCTCCGGGTCAGGATGGCGACCAGCAGAGTCGCAGATAAAGCCCAGGTACTTTATCGACGGTAGGAAGAACTGCCACTTTTCGGACTTCAGTCGAAACCCGTAGTCCTGGATACACTGGAGCATAGCCACCATGCGACTGTGGAGTTCTTCAGTTGAGAGACCAATCGGGACAATATCATCCAGATATGCGGCTGTATCCGGTAGACCAGAGATCATGGCGTCGATAATCTGCTGGAAGATGGCGGATGCCGTCTTCACGCCAAACGGGAGTATGGTGTATTGGAATAGACCTATGTGGATGTTGATCGTAACCACTTCACGGGATTCCGGTGCGATCTCGATTTGGAAGTATGCTTCCGCTTAGTCCAGTTTGGCGAAGCATGTGTCGCCATTGAGCATCGTAAACAGGTCCTTGGGAACGGGAAGCGGATGGCAGTTCGCTTCCAAGCTCGCATTGAGCCCAGTGGAGAAATCTGCACGGATCCGGATGGACCCATTGGACTTTTTCACCACGACAATCGGTGCGGTCCATGCAGAGTATGCGACCGGGTTCAGAACAGCAAGTTGTTCCAAACGTTGCAGTTTCAGATCGACCAGAGGAAGGGCTGCATATGGTACCGGCCGTTTAGGTCGGAAGACTGGTTGGCTTGCCCGACGAAGGTGCAATGTGGCCTGAGTGCGGGTGCACTGATCAAGAACATTTTGGAATACCGGAGCGAACTGATGCATGATGTGGTCGGACAGATCGCCATGAATGTCAACGGACCGCACGTGGTTACAGACTGACCGGATGGGAAGATCCAGGAGGCCAAGTTGTTCGATCCAGTCAAGACCCAAGAGATTCAGGTCAGAGTCGGAAACGTAAAACGTCCTGTTGATCGTTGTTGCCCGGAATGATACCGAACAATGCAGCTGGTCAGTCAGCTGCACGGTACCACCACAAGCACTCGTGGCGGTTTGGGATGATCGATGGACAGGAGGGCTGCTCAGTTTTCGCCAGAGAGCTCCAGACATGATCGTGATGTCGGAGGCTGTGTCCAGTTGTAGACGAACCGGACGACCGTTGATGTGGACTGACATGAACTTGCGATTCTCCGCGACATTGACTTTTAAAGTAGCCAGCAGACTGGATGATCTGCCAACCGGTTTGCCGTGGTGCTTGAATGTTGGGACTGAGGAGGCTTGCCCCTGGCCGCCAATCGTTTCGGGCGGAACCCATCTTTGTGCCCGACCATGTGGCATTTCTGGCAGCGAAGTTGCCGGAAGGTGCAGAACCTGTGGAAGTGCCACGCACCACAGTAACGACAAGCAGAAGGAGGCTTGTCTTGGTTGGCTTGACCGGCTCTCGTAGGAGACTGAGTCTTGGAAACCATGTGCACCAAACGAGGGGCTCGGTCCGGGTTCTGGATCATCGCGGAATCACGTTTCAGGTTGATCAGTCGACCACATTCGTCGACCATTTTCTCCAGTTTCGTCTCGAGAGGCTGATCGATCATGGTCAGGAGCCGCGTACGAAGATCAGCGTAGCTGGGAGCTTGGAGACCACAGATGTATACCAAGCATCGGAATTGGTCTTCAGTGAGTGAACCGGGTTTGAACCGACCACATTCACGATTGACCAAACCAGCGTATGTGACAAAATCGCCATTGTCACGTTTGGCCAGTTGGAGACATTGAAACCTGGCGTTGAATAGAGAATAGGTATCCCGAATATCTTCTTCAGCTTTTCCACGGTGTCCGCGAAGCTCAGCGTTCGCGGCTCGGCAGGGAGAATGTAGTTCGAATAACGGACTACTCCGCCGGACCAAGTTTCCGGATAAGCAGGCGCGCCTTGCTCTCGTCGTCTCGATTGGCCAACTCGACGTGAAAACGTCTTCGTACTGCTTGTACCACGACTCGAATGATACACCGGCATCAGGATCATACAGGAACTCGTGGATATTTCTGGCCATGTGATCCACGGGCGGCGGATCAACGGAAGGCGTAGATGACCCCATTGTGGCAAACCGTGTAGTGATGAGCTCCATCAATCGTATTTGCGCTTGCATCACTTGCTTCAATTCTGGATCGGAGGACATGACGAGGCGATGAATCCGAAAACCCCGTCGCCGAAGCTGTTATAAACCGCGTGGATTGACAATTGATGCAAAATGACTAACGCCCAGCGTTCACGATAACCCGGCTTAGCTACGACGATCCGCGTTATCACGGACTATACGACGACGCACGAACCAACGCAAATGAAGAAGACAGAGAACCTTCAGCCAAGGGTATATTTGATCTCAACCAAACGTGTTCAAATACACTGGAAAACTCCACCGTATTTATAATGTTCAAGCGGAGGCTCATACAGTGGAGAAGAAAGAACATTTTTGGGTTAATTGTGGCATTATCCCAACAGGTTATTACCTCTAGCCCACTTCACCACCTCATCCACCTTGTTTACGAGGCTCCGAACGTCCGATTTAAGCTTGCCCAACTGCCTCTGAAAGGGAGATTGGTGGGAGGTATCACCGGAAGCTCATCCTTGCCGAAGGGGAACACAACAGGTCTCCATCGGACTTAAGGCTTCCACTGCCTGACCAGAAGATCCTCGGTGAACAGGTCGGACTCCCCTTTATATCGTCATGCAGTTTCTTCAGGGCCGCCTTCAGACTTCAAGATCCTCTGGCGCCAGTTCTCACGCTATGCACACGTCCACACAGGACGCTTTTGACGAGCACTGTAGGAGCAAGCAAGCTTCTGATGTGGTTCCCAGAAAACTCTGAGTGGCCATCATGACACACTAATGTCATCCGCCTTCCATCCAAGACGGAACACTGTGCGTACTGTAATTGTCGCAGTTAGATCTCCTTCTTCAATTGTGAACATCCTAATTAGGAAACCAGCAAAAAGCAACAATATTGTGGTCCAGCCTTGATCGAGACGTTTGAGTGGTGACCTCAGGAAGGTTGAATTCTATCACACACTGGTCGCATGGTGGGTGTACCTTCCTAGATCTTAGCCCAGCTTCTTCCCTCCGAGTGTTTGCGAAGAGGTCTGTATGGGTACTTGAGGAATAGTTAACCTCTGCAGCTTCGGGTCTGGTGGTGGATGTGGCCATCTCTGATTTAATATTCCGTTAGAGTCTACCTCCCCTTTTCTTCTTACTCAGTGCAGCTGTGTCCCCCAAGGCTCTACCAGACACGCGTTAGTAACTGCGTTCGTTATTTCTTCTTTTCTTCTACGGTAGTTTTAGTATTATGAGGGAGCATCAGCCCTATTCATTTAGTGTGTGAATGTATCTCGTTTTTCTTCTGCATCTTCTTGCATATATGTTGAAGCAGCCCACATGTGGCTTGTGTTTTAAACTCGGTCACGTAAGAGACCACGTCCTTCAGTGCTTCGGTTGACTCTTGGTTCCACACTTCTTGCTTTGATGTCTCTTTGGAGTTGCACCGAGTTCCGATTGAGGCCAATCTAGACTGTATCCCACTGAATTGTGATAAATGTAGATCCTCTGGACGGCTGTTTGGCACTACTAGTAATCCGGTGCTCATTGTTAATAACCCGGTATGTGCAATCGCCGAGTCCGACAACGGTGCTCTTGACCCTAGCTCACACCTCCCAACACAAGTAGAAATCGAGCCCAAATTTAAGATAAGCCTATCAAAAGAAGGGTCCGAGTTAGCTGCAATGGGTGCTGAGTGAGCAGTGTCGACTCTCAGTTACTCGCTGATACAAATCACACAGTTCGTCCATTACGAAGGGTCGTTCATCCGGTATAGACATTTCAATACCTGTCGTGAATATAGCTTGCATGAGCAAACAAGAACATGCACCGTGGGGCCCACGCTCTTTTTTCGATATAGTGGCATGACTAGATGTCAGCTAAAAGGCACTGACGCAAGGCCGAATACATTCCTTTTTCCATCTGCGACTGGGTCTACAGCTGTAGATAGGGATTTTCCTTCTGCATCACAAACTACAGCTACATTTGCTGACGCTTATAGAACAACAAAGTACTCAGTTGGCTAAGATAAAAGTGGACAGCGAATTGAGTGAAAAGCTGACCCACATGGAGAATAAGTACGAGATAGCTGTCGGCAGAAGAGAGAATGTTTTAAAGTATGGTATTCCCGAACCGTACTTAAGAGACAGCAAATGAACATTTGCACTGAAGCACATTTTGTCAACCACATTTCGGATGGAGGGATTATCAGGCGATATCGGAACGGACCGGGTGTTGCGAGTGGGGAAATAGAATCACCTGGTCAACGCATCAGGGGAAATGAGACCGGTCGTTTTGAAAGTCGTGCACCCTTTTCATCGGAGTCAGCTGTTCGCAAAATCACTGAACATAAGTCCAGTAACAAATCTGAAATCTTCCCAGACTCGTTCAATCCTACTTATCCGAAGGGCGTACGCTCGCTGCACAAGTCGAAGGCACGGGATACCGGGCGTTCCCTCCAATTGGTTCTTTTTTCTTTTACAAACAAGTCCAGGGTGAGTACATAGATTGTCCCCGCGTGTCTTGGGTTCTTTAATACAGCATCACAAACATGCGCTCCATCGTTGGCAGAAATCGAATCCGTCCTCGGGCATAGTTCCCGGTTGCTCCCATCGTATTACACAAACGCCTGTAACAAATGAGGTAAAGTAATCATCGTAGCCGGTGGTTTCGACGTGATTGCCATCACAGAATCTTGGCCTCGACTGAATGCACAGTAAGATGGACTGTATCCCGAGGGATATGGGAGGGTTGCAGGTAAGACAGGCATGACGGGAGGCAGGGAGGAGGGGCGCTACTTTTAATTGCAAAAGGTACGTACAGCTGCTGCGCGCCTCTCTTAGTGAGTCGAACATTCAACCAGTAGGTGTGGTGAAGTCGAACATACAGACCATCTCAATCGTATGTGTGTACCGTAGCCCAACGTCACAAGCCACCGAGGATGCGCAGTTTATCTCTTTTGAGAATCATTACTGCTAAACCAAACTCCCGCCAATTCTTGGAGATTTCACCGCTGCTGGTGTCCACTGAGACGAAGAGTCACTCCTTGCAGGAAGTTTTGGAGCAGACCTCCATAATAACATGCCGATTCAGCGCGTGAGATGTAAATCGCGTCTTAGGATAGAGCAGGTTTGGACACTGTTTGGTCCACTGGTAAGCAGATACCAAAAACAAGTTACTTCACTTACTATGGCTGTTCCCCTTGGGAAAAGTGTCCATGTGGCTGTCACTTATGAGTTCTGCATCAAATGACAACCGACACCTTCCAAGTTAATATGCAACTTCGGGAGAGTGAAAATCGACAGCTTGACCCTAGATGCAGTCTCTGGATTGGAATCATCCCTCACATACAGTAGATGAGGCCTGGGAGCTAATTAAACGAGATTTACACCTCGCAGAAAAACATGTCCCACTGGCCAGACGCCCCCCACGAGACAAACCCCGTTGGTGGACAGCCAAAATCGATAAAAAAAATACATAGGAGGAAAAGGAGAGCTCGGCCAACTTTTAAAACAAAAATATGACTTCGATTACAACCCTCCTGAGGAAGGCCATCCGAGGTGGTTGAAACACAGAGTAGTATAACTTGCTCCTGACGTTGTGTTATTCTCAATCTGTTCATCAGTCATGAAATTTTTACTCTACCTTCATGAAATGGACCACACTGTCGAACTACAGAATAATGCCCAAGTTGCCTGCGAATTAGCACCAGCTCAGTGTATTAAATTCAATCCGAAACAATACTACACACATGTTCAAGCAATGCTAGCGATGTGAAAGGAAACAGATGGACTCAGGCTATCTGATGGCAACCGACTTACCAGTGCTTATGAGGAGGCGGAACATTTGGCGTTGTACTTCGCAAGTGTCCACCGAAGAGATAGTCAGCAAAACCCTGCCCTAGATTTGCCTTCTGTACTGATCGAAGGGAATGACTCATGAAGATATCACGCCTCATGTAATAGAGGAAATACTGTGGCAGTTGAACACCCGTAAAGCCCAAGGCCAGATGGTATTCACACGGCCACTATCCGTTCGCTATCTAGTGTTCCAGTAACCAACCTGCTTAACCAAACTATCAAAGAAGGCAGGGTGGGCCAGGATTGGCATGAAGAAAATGATACGGTCCTGCACAAGGGTTGAAACAAAGAGACAACTGTTAACCATCGATAACTGAGTCTCACTTGCATTATATTGGAATTGTGCGAAACCGCCACTGGAAACAAAACCGCCCAGCACTTCACCAAGGACAAGCTGTTGGATGCGAACCAACACGGATTCAAAAGAAAAAGTCGTCTATAGAACCTGTTATGTTTTCTGGATGAAATAACGCAACGTTTGGATAGAGGCGAACTCACGAAAGTGTGTTACCTGGACTTCAGTAAGGCATTTGACTCGGTTAATCACTGACTGCTATTACTGAAACCAGAGCATTATCGGACAGCACCGGTTAGCACACGCTGGATAGCGGAATTGCTCTGTAACAGTGTTCAAAGGCACCGTTGATGGATCCACCTCAAAAGTGTATCCTGTATGCAACGGGGTGCAACAGAGTTCAGTTCTGGGATCTTTACTCTCTCTAGTTTACGTAAATGACCTGACCATATCCCTGCCACCTCCGCATTATATTTTTGCTGATGATTCGAAAACTGTCGAAAATCGAAGTCTGGATATCATCCAGTCTGACTCAGTAAGGCTATCCGATTGGTCAGCAAAACGGGATTTACCCACTAACCCAGAAGAAATGCCAGCATCTGGTCAAAGACGGTTTCATTCGAAGGCGGCTTCGCACTTCAAGCAGTCCGGGCACGCCAGCTCAAGGTGCTGAAGCCAGTGACCTCGGGTTTCTAATTCAGAGTGACTTTAAACCCGTGGCACAGTGCGCCTTGGCGGCGAGAGGAGCAAGAGGTTCACTTGTTCATCATCATCATTATAGACAGCAATACATCAGTGGTTCACTCTAATGCTTAACTGCCACACAACTATGAAGAAAAAGCAAATCCTATACAGGAAGAGAGGGAAGGAAAAAAGAAGGGGTTCAGCTCATGAAAACCACCCCATCGAGAGGGCAGGAAGTACTGATTTCGCTGTGCAAGACGTTTGTTGGACCTCATTTGGAGGATTGTATTCAGGCCTGAAAGATAGACAATGCCCTTACTACTCATTAGATAAACAATGCTTTTAAAGCACGAAGAGGTTAATCACTATGCTGATACGAGGCATGAATCTCAGACTATACTTGTAGGTCAGAAGCAACCTCTTCTCCCTTAAACGAATAGGGCTTCGTAGAGACTTGATATAAGCCTTCAAGATCCTAGTGGTTCTAACTGATGTACCAGCTAATACTCTTTTCAGCCGACGAAGATGTCCCAGCTGAGAGCAAATAAAGGGTCCGAGCTTCATTTTTCTCCCATACAATCGAATCTAGGCCCAGCCAGTGCAATTTGGTCGCCGCTCTTGGCCCAGATTGTTGCAACTCTGTGTATGTGTATGTATCACTGCTGACTTGCGGTACAGGTTTTTGAGCCAAAGGCTTTGGCTGAGGGCCCTAGTCGCTCCCCCGTCCTGGTAGTATCCAAAGCCCGTACAAACCATGATTATACAGCGCAAAACGAATACCATACTGCACTGGTCATCGCGCAGAGAAAACTGGGTCGCTCTATCTGTTATTGATAAACAGATTGGGAATAACACAACGTTACGAGCAAGTTGTAATACTCTACGTTTCAACCACCTCGAGTGGCCTTCCTCAAGAGTGTTGTAATCGAAATCACCTTGCCAAGGTGTCTGTTTTGCAGTCGCTGATCGCGTCGATGCCTTGATGGTAGGCGAACCGCACGGCATCAGCCCTCTAATCCCGACGATGCACCTGGGACTCGGTTGGGGTAAATGTGCCACATCTGTTAGTGTGTCACACTGGTGATAAAAATTACCACTTCTATGGTTAGCACTGATCATGCGCTGATCGGGACCAAACTGTTTAGTCATGTCTGCTAGCCTGTTTATTGTAGGTCAGCCGGATATCAAACGACTGGAGAACTGCAAGACGAGGGCTGCTTTTCAGCGTACCGTTGCTGCTCGTCGCCAAGACGCTCCCGTATCCACCACCCTTGAGGATATATGGCAGCACTTCAAGGAACAGATCACGGCAGCAGCCACTGCACTGAGACTATCGGTGTCGAACGCCAGAAACGTCCGGGCTGGTTCGACGACAGTAACGCAACTATGTCCAATTTGGTGGGAGAAAAGAATGCAGCGTTTGCCGCTTCCACAATGGATCCGGACAGTGAAAGTAAAAGAGCGACATTCTGGTGTTTTCGACGTCAACTGGCAGAACATGTTTGCGGGATCAAGGGCGACTAGTGAAGGAAGCAAGGTGAACGGACGCAGGGCTACGCCGATCGCCGGCAACACAAGGAGTTATACGATTCGATTAAGACAAGTTTCGGTCCATCCGTCCAGCCCACTATAGCACCGGTTGACGCGAACATCGGCTGCTCCTGCCCCCAGCCAGAGGACATCATTAAAATCTGGCGCAAACACTTTGGCAGCCTACTGAGCCATCCTACTACCAATGATTGGGTGACCGTGAACGGCCTATTGCAACAGACAGCCAAATCTACACTTACTCTCGCCCCGGATTTGCCAGAGTTGCAGAGTGACAAGACAACTGCGCAGTGGAAAAGCTGAAGACGAGGATGGTTCGTCAAGTGGAATCCTAAATAATGACGGAACGGCGTTGGAACGCGATTTTCTCCAGCTGGTTCAATCCATCTGGGAGCAGAAGAAATGCCAAAAGTTCAAGGATGCTTTAGTAATACCTTTGTTTGGAGGCAAGGGTAAGAAGCAATGCCCCGACAGCTATCGGGAAATCAGTCTACTGAGCTGCGCAGGCGAGGTGCTTGCGAGAATCCTTTTGAACTGGCTGGATGCAATCGTTTTGGAGGCCAATTTCCCTCAAGGAACAGTCGGAGTACGATCGATCTGGTGTTTGCTGCCCAACAACTAAAGAAGTTTCGGGAAAGCAGCCAGTTCTTGTGTCCTCTTAGTGGAATTCACCAAGATGTCTGAATCTGTGAGCCGTGAGGCGCTCTGGACGGTGGCCGATAAGCATGGATGTCTGGGTAAGTTCGTCAATTTGATCAGAACGTTGCATGTGGGGATGAAGGCGAAGGTACAATCGTTTGGATTGACCTCTGATGATTTTGACGTCACTGGCGCGAAGCAGGGCTGTGTCCTAGCTCAAGCCCTATTTAATTTACATTTCACTGCCATGCCAAAATTGCCTTTCATGACTTGGTGGTGAGCACCGGATGGATGGAAGTCCACTGAATGATCAACATTTCGGCGTCCCAACCCAGTTACATCTCTCAGCGACATGTATGCTTCTGTTCGCAGATGATAGCGCGCTGTTCGCACACAGAGAGAACTAAATTCAGCAACTGGCCACGGCTTTCACGACCGCCGCATCCAAGTTTGGACTAGATGTCAACATAGGTAAGATATTTTCTTCTTTCCAGCCTTCCCCGGGTGGAGGTGCTGTTCCAGGACATGTGCCTAAAATTCGCACCAATGGGAAAGTCGTCGACAGCCACACATACTTTTGCTATTTGGGTAGAAATCTGTCCACAGATCTGTCTGCGGACCGCGAGTTGCGAGCTCGTGTAACGATGGCCAGCGTTGCTTTCGGACGTCTTGGAAGACGTGTATGGAGGGGCACAGCCTGAAGATGGTCACCAAGCTGTGTATCTAACGCTCAACGGTGCTGCCTATACTGCTGTACGACAGTGAAACTTGGACACTGTATCAATTGAACGTGCGCCATCTCAGCCGTTTCCAGTTACAGGGTCTAAGACGCGTCCTGGGTATTCGGTGGTCGGACACGGTTCCGAACACTGAGGTACTGTGGCGAACGGGAACGGACGGAATGGGAGCCTTGTTGATGCTAAATCAGCTCCGTTGGCTAGATCAAGTCTGTCGGATGGACGATGATCGTACTCCATAACAGCTGCTGTAAGGACAGACAATATCAGATAGGTGATGTTCTGGTGGTCAAAAGCGGCGAAGACAGAATGTTATCCTGGTAGGTATTTCGTGTTGTACCATCGATTTTAGCTGTTAGGCAGACTTGGCGTTGAACCGGACAATCTGGAGAAATACGATCCAGACAGACGTCCACAATTTCAGTGGGCGATAGTTGCGCGGCCGTGAACCGAATCGCGCAGTATGCTTGAGAACCATTGGCATAATAGGTCGTGGTGACATGATTATGTGGCGTTACGATGTGTGCGGCTGCGAATGCACTGACCGTTTGGGATTCATAGGTCAACAACGCAGTCACAATACACCATCCGCTAATTGACGAGTATGCTAGGGTCAAGTAGATTATATTCGTTATATCCATTCTTTCTTGCTCACAATGAATAATGACTGCCGTCTTTTGGAGCTCACATGCTCTCCTTTCCAGGAAGCTGGATACATGTGGCCTTCTACCTTTCCTTTTGTTGAGCATTGTTGGTGTACTGTATGGTGGAGGTTCTGTCTGTTTTCTTCCAGTCCAATCTTGCACTTTGATTTTAGTTTCAAGTTGACCATCACTCTGTAGAGACATTCTTGGTTTGCCACGTATTCCAACTATTTTGCTATTTATTTTGACCGTTGACACTATTGACATTGTTTGGTTGCATGTCTGGGTTTTCTCGTAGGTTCGACCGCCCAAGGTCACAATTACAATTACACTTGCACCATCCGGACGCTAGCTACTGGTCTGTTGCGCTTTGCTTCTGTTGTGTCTTGCTTACAGCTCGCTTTCCCGGTCTCTTTGCAATAAACGTCGTTGTCCTATAATCAGTTTTTCTGATTTAATTATTGTGGAGAATAGGCACGATTCTAGACAGAAACGTACCAGTCCTCTACAACTCACATTTGATCGCAGCCTTCGCATTCAGATATACTTTCCAGCCAGCCTCTTTCGAAAACAATCACACTTTCATTTTACTCTACATCCTGTCATGAGTGCACCGACATGTACCCCTATAAAGGAATGCTTCTTGCGTTATATTTTCAATATTTCTCTTTCCAGTTTAGATCTTACGATTGCACTCCCCCCCTGCGTTTATTTATCAAAAGACAGGAGTTTCCATTTCGGGCCAGCTTATGAATTGGCTAGCCAGCATTGACCGGTGGGACACGAAGACCTAACTCACGCACCACCCGGTCTTATTCTTTCGAGTTTACACTGGGTACGTGGTGTATGACCGGAACGGCAAGTGGCGCAGCGCAGGCCAGCTGCGGTGATGGTTGATCGCGTGCGTCCTCTGGCTTCGGTGATTGTGACAGGCTAATCCGAACCGGATGTCGCCATCCTTGATGCTTGCCGGACACTCAACACGTCGCGTCCCTGCCCTATGAACACAATCGGCGGAAAAATAAGCGGAATAAAGCGTGAAATCAGAGTCAGTACGCCGTTGATTTTTGATTTGTTGCATGTCACCACTTACGCACGTCTGCTGCTCGATGTCACTGAGATGACGAATCAAGATGTAATCTCACCGTGCGATGCTCGAGGTCGCAGGGTGGTGGGGACTGATCGATATGTGTGGGCTTGTCGATTGGATGCATCCGTTGAACCATAGGCGTAGTTGTGGCCGGAGCCGAATGACGCATTCAACCGTGGGTGGTTAAATGTGTCGACGCAGACTGCTTATAATCAATACATACAGAGGTTGTTGGCATGCCTCGAGGCTTTTATTGCGGAGGTGAGTTGGAACTTGTGTTCACCGTTTTTGGGCGTGACTTCTCAAGCACTACTCTATTACCACTACATAAAGTTGTGTGAAGGCAAAGATGGGAGTATAATTAAGTAGAAATAACTGTGTGTTGTGCTTTTAAAAATGTTCGCCATATAGCTGGCTTATGTCTTAGTGAGCAACTTTGGTGTGCATTGGCTGCGTTCAGTACAGCATTGTGACCAGTAAACTATTTGATCAGGCGTTCTTATACTGACGGTGTTGTACGACAGTGTGGTCAACTGTAGTTCACATGTACCTTCCTATTGTTCATTACAGCAAGTCGAGAATGTGCCGAAGTCGACAAACGTACAAGAATTCAATACAACTGCCATCAAAGAGGACTGTCAATCGTTGGGAGCGACGATGCATGTTAACAGTGGACTCCACAGATTGGTCTGAAGATGGTGTCTTTAGGACAATACAGAGGAAAAGTAGGTGTTTTTCCACGTGCTATTTCCTCTCTTTAAGTGACGTTGTTCTCATAAGAATTACTCCAACTTTCTGGACTTATCCATTGGTATTTATGTGCTTGCTCATCCTTTACTTGAGTATGGAAATTCTTGCCTGCGTAAATTTGTTTACGAGTTCTTTCATATATATGGAGCAGGGGAAATGACATATAATATGCACTCACTTATACATTTGGAGGATGACGTCGGACATCACGGCAAACTTGACAGGTTTTCAGCCTCCCCCTTCGAGTCGTACATTTACCACATCAAACGTATGCTGCATTCCCCATGCAATCCTGTAGCCCAATTATACCGCAGGTGGGAAGAAGAGCGTACTATGGCCAAAGTGACCACAACAACGGATGCAAAATACGGAAGCTACTCCTTAAAGGTTCATTTATTTCAAACGTTAGTCCCAATAATGTAATCATTGCACACAAACCGCCTACCTCATTGTGGACATTAGCACTATTGATGCGAACCAACCAATTCTTTCTTGTAAACGTTCCGATGTTAATGCTGGCTTTTGGGTGCATCCATGTTGTTCATATTTCAGGTAAACGAAGTCAACGATCATGTGTACCGTCTATTTCTTTGCGACGTATCCTGTAAATGTGTCTTTTTTACTTCGTCGACTTCACTTGTTATTCCGCTTTTGCACACGTTTGGCAAAACGCCAATAAACATGAACCAATAAGACGTGCTTGTGAAATTTTACTCCGATGACGTGAACAATGTTACCTGGAACTAACAAAAACCTTTATACTTTCATATGTGGATAGACCAAAGTGTTACTGCGTAGTTAAAATTGAGGCCGACGACAACGAAGATGTTGCCATTATCAACAGCAGCTGACTGGATGCTGCTGGAAAAACAGCGGTTTTTCCACGGCTGCCTGGAACTGCGTATTACAGATATGCACAGAAACACTTGCAGCCGGGAACGGACGATCCGAAGTTACCTGTTACCATACTGGTTACCACAAGTAAGCAAAGCTATTATATAACAAACATTGCTATAGTTCTGAATGTTCTAAATGGTAACAGCGTTTTTGCACCTAATAGAATTCCTCAGAGGTAGCCCACAGTATCAATGTGCAAATTAACTCATTACGGACCAAAATAATGCGACTAGCGAATAAAATGACGCCGTGCTTGCCTTTACCGGTAACCTCAGTAACAGTTGGAAGAAGTTGATAGAAAAATGTTGCAGTGCAAGTTCCAATCCGCAATGGGAAATGGTGAGATCAGTAAACCGTTGAGTTTCTTTCAGACTGATTATTTCCGGGATATCAGTGCCCCCAGTGCTGCAGCTCTTCTTTGTAATATGATGGAACGATTGATGACAAGGACAGCTGTTGCACAAATTAACTATTCCGGTGCACACAACAACACGTTTGCATTCAAACGCACACGGCTAAAGGCATTGCTAATAGGTATGGTCTGCCATATACCTTCACTTCTTCCCGTAAACAGAACAAATACACGACAGGACGAAATACGCAATCACCCCTGATAGTGTGCTCAATAAATACTGTAAGGCGTGGTTACATCGCGCACAGGACAAACGGTCCATTCCACAATCGTCCACACAAGACAGTGAGGACATCAGCCTGGTAAGCTTGCGGTAACATGGTGGCATTCTCACTTATGCAGGAGAAGAAAGTGATCGTGGACCTACACGAAGCGGACGCTTTCAATCTGAATGCCCATTAACATTTTGCATTTTGTACATGTATAAATAGTTGATTTCAATAATTGTTAATCCTCTGTATTGCGCACTTTGTTTTCTCCTCGACTGAACCTGCGAAAAGGCCACGGTTAAAAGGTTGGTTGGCTTATATGGCTGAAGGAGTGGAAGGGGATACAGGTCCAGCCAGGGTACGCACTGGGCTATTAATCGGTGGATATACTAGTGAGAACAGCGGATTTCAGCGTGCATCTTGCTGCGTTGCTATTGATCCGCACAACCTCCATGCGTGATTGGTCGGAAAAAAAACGTAGTGGAAAACGCGTTTGCTGTGGACACGATGCCGTTCCCACTATGGTCAAACCTGATTAGCCGCTTGACGGAAAGAGCGGATATCGTAGTGGAAAATGGGTTATGCTCATAGGGTGTTAGCACCAATTAGGGATCCAGTTTAGGGACCTGTGCATCTTTTTCTATTGCATAATCGTGGCCGACTAGTCAAGACTTTCACTGCGCATGTTCATTCATATTCTGGACTGCACGTAACGGTTGCGCTTGCACGTGACACCCGCGCGCACTTAATCTACTCGCCTCCTTGCTGGGGCTATCTAACTAGTTGAACGCTAGTCATAAACCGTGGTTTCTCCAATTATCGTGAGTGAAAAAATTAATCCTTGCACTATCCGCCTTATTAGCTTGGTACCTGGTGGGGAAATTGAAATCACCGAAATATGTTATAGACTGTTTGTTTTAACCGGCCGTTAATTAAAAACGACTTCGTTGTTTTTCTTTGAAATTCGATATTGTAACGCAGCAAGCTGTCGACGCCATTTTGGTTTTCGTTTGTGTAAGTCGTGTTCATGTCTCACTGTGATTTTGACTCACGTTTGTTTCGGTTATCTACTTTCAGTGGACTATCGTCGGAACCTCTGCTTTCGAGGAACGCTGTGCACCGGTGTCTCCCCGTTGCACAAAGTGGGGTCACGAGTGCATCGGGAACACGAAGACAGAACGTCCGGCTTGCTTGTTACAGTATGGCTACTTTTGTTGTGGTTGCTTGCGTGTTTGTAGAGTTCGAATAGACCACATCCGGCCGGTTACGAATAACACGACGAGTAGACAAGGGGTGTATTGCCGACACGCGAAATCGACGTGAGAGAGAGCTGATAACAAGACGTAACGTTAGTACAACGAAATGACGAGCGAGGATGGAGCAGAGCCTTACGTTCATGTGCTCTGGCGACTTGTCGGTAAACATACTTGTTCAAACGAACATTTAAGCGCATACAAAAGTTGGGGAGGAGATAGAATACAAGTGTTAATCGTAGCTTAAACACAGTTAGCAATAAATAAATGGAGTTGCTACGTTTGACAATGTTAATACGCGGATGCCGCAATGATGTAATCTAGGTACACAATGGTACTGATATTACCAAGTCGGTAACTGAAGTTATGTTTTACTTTTACGAACTGGATAACTTGGTGGCTTTCAATGTGATGCTTGAGAATCGTGGACTTCGCACTTTCCCACAGTTCCAGGAGTGCCGTCAGAGGTGCACGAAGGATGTGATTGTTATTCACATTCCTGGGACAAGCCGTAGGTCGAATACGGTTCTGAAGCACGATAAGGCAATGTGGCATGGTTCCCCGCGTATCGTTTTGGTTTACCATCGTTTTACGAAACACAAAGTGTGCAGGGGTGTGCAACCTGTCTAGTGGGTTAACTGTTGTTATTTTCAACGAATCACTCCTTGCGACACGCTGCAGTTCACGATTTCATGTTTTCTGGTTGTGGGCTCTTTCGAGTTAGAGCACAGTCATTCTGTTGGTCGTCTAATGTATGAGTCCCGTCCAACCAATCACGGACTCAC
The DNA here is from genome assembly GCA_008508345.1 of Paragonimus westermani. Classification (NCBI taxonomy): domain Eukaryota; kingdom Metazoa; phylum Platyhelminthes; class Trematoda; order Plagiorchiida; family Troglotrematidae; genus Paragonimus; species Paragonimus westermani. The sequence continues at coordinate 16,515 of QNGE01007174.1, forward strand.
CAACAGTGAACTGAACGAATGTAGGAGACTGTTCCGATACAATACACTAACTGCTGACATTAGGCAATACAGTGCGGATGCTTATGGGAAGTTCATCACAACCACCGACTTTGGGAACGTCCGCCGCAAGTTGAGGCCTCTAACGTCAAGTGAGTTTATTATGTAAGTACTGCAGCCTAACTTTACAAAACCTCAAGGAAGTGCTGTTGGTGATTGGTGCGATAAGGGGTGAAGGCATATCTGCCTTGCCCAAAGAACGCAAGTTCAGCTATTCCGACGTTTCCCACTTATCGTGAGTGCGGGTGCCACCCACGGGACAAATGTGTACTAGTGAACATTTCCTCATAATTCCGGAGCTGAGAGTCATATTGGGTACTAGTGATGGCATGGGACACGGTCGACCCGTGATATACGGGTAATTTTGTAGTGAGAAGTATGCTTCACTACGTAGGCTGCTCGGAATTTTTCGAGAAATGATGGGCAAAGTCATTTCGGTGAAGACTTTTGTGATGTATACAACGGCTCCACAAATGAGGACGGACCGTGTGGTGTTCGGCTGCGACATTATGTTGTGTTACTTCCATGTAATAGACGCCCTTCAAAACTGTGTATGTGGATAAAATTCTTCTGTCATGTTCGTTAAAAGACGAACTTTTCCCGCAGTCGTTATCCAACCAACGCAATGGCTACGGTAGGTAGTCGGCAAGAGGAAGTTGCAAAGTTACACTATAAACGGTAGTTTAAAACCTGGCTTGGGTGTCGTCCGCCGAATCGATAGAAAGTTTATGAACGATTTGTTGTGTCATTGGCTTTACAACAAGTCCAAGTGGGTCGATCATAAGCAGAGATGCTTTTTACTTCGGCAGTCACACGAATAATAAGCTTGAGAAGGCCAGCAGACGGTCAGAGGGAAGGACGTACCCTAGATGATTCTTAGCCGATGCCATTCAAAAATATTAATTTACAGCGAGAGTTTGAAATGCAAACAGCCTGAAAATGCGACCGTCGTGAAGTTTATGACTTTGACTTGCAGGTCAAAATCATTCTTCAGCGAGTGACCACGCCCGCAAATCATCTTGTCCCAAAACATCTGAAGCGACCTACCCAATGATCTCATTTCGAAACAGCATCCGAGTGTACAGTGAGCGGTTCCCTAGTAATCACTCAACATTGCGGCCTCTTGCGCAGAATAATGGCAACACTTTCGTCGTCGATAGTATGCAGCGTACTTGTTAGTCATTTTTACCGTTAATTGTGGTCTACCCCCATATATATATTCTGTTAGTGTTTCAGAAACATTCCTGCCCATACAGTAAGGCTTTCTGTAGTGTCACATCCGCAATTATGAACGGCGACTGGCGGAGTACAACTTGCCAATTCGACCACTGGAGGGTCCGTAGCTTCGGCTTCTAGCTGCAGCCAACTTCAGCCATCACTAAAAAGCCTTTCAAACTTTACTGGCAAAACTGCATTACTGCGGCCGCCGCACAACAGTGACCTCTTTCAACGGCATCATTGCCTTTTTCAGTAAAATACTTAAACGCTCTAAGTTTGACTTAGCTTTGCACTGTTTCTCCATTGCTTCATCTATACGCTGTGAGCAACCGAGTTGGGCTAAGAAGCTTGAAACAGGATTGCCATATGGACACCGTGGTGAACTGGCAAAAATGGACAGCTTACTTTGTGATGTTCATCAACTGATTTTTTACTCCGAATGTATTCAACCGGTGGACATAATTGAGTGTCCATTCTATGATAGGCAGCTTCAACTTCAGCCACCTGGTAGGTGCACGTTTCAACCTCATAGAACTGTCAAGTCCCTCCACTCCAGCCAGTTTTCACTCCCAGATTGATTGTGAAAAGGTGGTTCTACACAGCACTCGCAATGGATGTTGATTTAGCCCGGTCCGCGGATAGTGTATCCCTTGTACACAATCCGAAGGCGCGAATCAGTATAATCTGGAGCGGTTACCCTCTGAATATAACTGAAGGAAGTGGGTTCTCTCACAAGTGAGCGCACAATCTTTTCGCAGACTTCAGATCTGATGAACGGGAGGATGAGGAGTTCTCCTGATACACGACTTCAGTCTTCCGGAAGGAGACCCAAGACACATGCGAACCAAATGCTACATTCAGCATAAGGTAAGTTTTGTCTTCAGCCGTAAACTAGAACAAATGAATGGGACAGTCATGAATGTACTATTTGGCAACTGGTTGCGCTGAAAGCCGGATAATTTAAGTGATCTAAATAACGGATTCAACCGGCGCACCGTTAGTCCGCAACCGACCATATTATGGACCATCCCCTCTGTTATTCTCCTGTGCTTCTTACCAATTGGACAATTACCTGATATTTGTTACGACCGCCCGAGAGAGGAAGGCAAGAACGAACATGAAGACCGCGAGCAGCCCCTCTATCACAAACGAAACGCAACGACACGAATAATCAGACTGCAGGTACTCGGACCCAACTTTCACAACTTAGACGCCTCCAACAAGAAAGAAAAAAGACGGCCTCCAAAGGGGCTTTACTTGCTGCCCAGCCCGAATGCACAACGGTGGCTCGCAACGACTGTTTTTGTAGGTTTTCGGTGGCATTGGTCATAGGACACTCAACAAATCAATCAGAAGCAAGCGCACAAGCCCGAATTTTCCAGAATGATGGCGGACATCCGAGTTCTCAAAAGAGAAACATCCATTTTTCTCGGGAAACAGCGTATTCTTGGGAAAGTGGTTTTCCCAACAGTAATGGAGATTACATTTTAGCAATATCATGATTGCACGCGTTTTGTTGAACAAAGGCCTCGTTTACCTTGATGGCTTTCTAGGGGGAGGCTTTGTAGTGTCCTCTTAGAAAAGCTTAATTTGTGTTGGTATTTTGTTGCAAAACTTGAAACCTTCTGTTGAACGATGGTTGTTCAACCCAATTTCAGCTGATCGAATATTACTCATCTCCCCGTTCCATGGGTTGCACGTTGTTTGCACGACTACTTTTTCCTCGGTCATGACAGTGTACCTGGTACTGCGGTGCTTGTTGCCTTCTGAATTACTGATGCTGGGCAACTTACCGAACCCGGAGGGTAACTTTGTGTGTCACCCTCATCCTTTTTTGGACTAACACGGGACAAATCCTCTTCTATTGTTCTCTCCTTTGAAGGCCCATCCACCATGTTTGACTGGTTTACTAATTGCTTGCGCGTGAAGTACCGCGACAGGCAGAACGGCCGTTTGCAGCACATCGTCCGGCGGAAAAGTCAAAGCCTACGTTCGAAAAGTCGATTGGTGAGAGTTGGTGCAACCCGATGTGTTGCATTTCAGCAAACACTTTCTGCTCATAGTTTCCAAAGCCGCTACTTGAAGCGAACTTATGCACACGAATGAAAGTAATCTTCCGGTCCAACTTTGATCTGTTGATATTGATGCTTGTTCCGGCCCTGATGTAACTGGACACCAGAATTCAATTACAATCTCCCAGTTGGATTAAAACAACTCGAAGCCACTTCATAGTACAATCAAGTTAGGTATGTGAAAGAGTATTGGGTAGAACCGTTGAGCCGACAGATCCCTTTTAACTAACCTGATGGGAATACACAGTCTGGTGTGAACCTGCAAATATACGCTAGTTCATACACTATAGAGTGATGTGATTGATAGCAACCGGATTATCCTGCTCGTAATGAGTTTGATCCCGAAAACGACGCGGCTTTCTCAGTTGATTGCTCCCAAGACAAACCAAAAGATAGGTGCAAAAAGCAACTTTGTTCCACTCAAGCTATGTGTGTGACAAGGAGGAAATTGCGGGGCATTTTCAAAGTTTGCGACAACCTACGAACACCTCCGAATGAGAAAATCGACAGGCAGACAAAAAGGCAGTCAAATCACTAAGCCACCAATGAGCACGGCGGAAAAAGGACAGAAGAGGTGAAGGATAGTGAAGGTTACCTCCTGGAAGTTCCCGACAATTCTGCTCATTTCAATCAAATGAAGTGAGTTTTTCATGGGGGCGGCGGTTTTGAACGGAAAATGAGAAGAGCACGAACATCATTCAAGTTCGTTATTCTTGACACGTCTTGCTTTTCTACCACCACAACTTAATGGCATGAAGACGGATTTCAAGAACATTTTTTTCGCATTTATCCACAGACTCTGCATCTCTTCTCATCCAAGTGGATGTTTCACGTGTTCAGAAAAATATAACTGACACGTCGACCTTCTGTCCCCTCAGTAGTGTGCACTCGTTTCCATCTGTCGTTTTTATCACTAAAGGTCACCAGAAGGTTTCAATTGGAGGTTGGCACAACTCAACTCTCAAAGCTACCACTTGAAAGTTAGTGGTGGGGAAATCGGAGAATTAGACATATGAACGGAGGTGCTTACTGAAACCGGGAACATAAAAACTACTTGTCACCTTACCCGAGCAATAAAGAGCAAGATTCCGGCTAAGAAGTACAGGCAGCGAGCCTAGTCGGAGCTTATAACGAGGTTTCGAACAGTAGTTCGTTCATTAATTAGTGCTGTTTGTTTTGTTTACAAAACTGCAACGTTTCTTAGTCACTCAGTTTGCCCCTTTCGAAGCCAAATACCTGCTAGAAAAAGTGAGAAAGAAACGTCAGTCAGAATGTGATCAGGACGGATTTTTTCATTGTTCGTTATTATTCGTTATTCATCATCATTATTACTTATCCCTTTTGGTCTAGTTCATACAGAGAAAGGGGGTCGCGGGGCAGAAACTCTTGTGAAAGTTCAAGGTCGGATAAATCTGCATCGATTTCCCGGAATGATGTTTACGTCAGCTGTGGAGGAACCAGTCTGATCTATGCTACGTCGAAACCGCTCGGTAAGAATGGGCTATTAAGAATAAAAACACTTAAAACAGAATTGACATACGTGACAGCTGGGAGGGGGATCCACATAAATCTTACCCGTAGGTGCTCATAGACTCCAGAACAAGGTTGTACATACAGGATACCCACGACGATCATCCTTCCGAAAATTCATCGAGACGTTGACTTACCTTGAAGAGATTCAACAGGAAGTTGGTGAACAATTTTCACTTGTATATTTGCAAGCTGTGAAGCTCTAGACCTGCGCACTTCCAGGCGGCTGACCGGTAGAATCCACTGAGTGACAGGGCTGTTTTTGTCGACGTAATCCATCACAGCAGTGGCTCAGAGAAGGAAAGGAAAGCGCACGAATATAAGTTAACCCGAGAAGGAAAACCAAAGTCGCACACCAAACCGGCACAAAGGATGAAACGTAATATCTCAACCTCCGTCCTATTTTTATTTGAATGAACCTAACTTCCACAAGTTGTGTTATTAATTCACTCTATGAACCGACCGTCAATTTCATAACGACGACGCATAAGCTCAACGCAACTTCAAGGAGTACGCTTGCACGTGCGCGGGCATTGCATGAAACCACAGACGATATAAAACAACAAAGAATTATAAAGTACGCGGACGGGAAATCTGTCTGCAAAAAAGCATAAACATGGAGAAAATGAATGCAGCTTACAAAAGTTTGACACGAGAAACTGAAGGGGAAACAGTTTGCTCGTTCCACATATATCCGGTCCGAAAGATGTGGTGTTACATTACTTTAGTACTTACATGCCGTAAACAAGAAGGATATGAGGAAACATTGTGTGTTGTGCTGATGCTCACCGATAGGTAAATCCCCGTTAGGCCACAATGAGTTTAGGGATTAAATAAATCATAATATATATTTCTCACCGCATATGTGAGAAACATGCAGAATTATGCACGATCACTGCAGATATTTACAAACGATACAAAACGAATAATTAAACAGTAACGCGAACGTGAAGCCTGCTGTCAAAAACGAAGTCAAAAAGCAAATGGCTGTAGTTCATGAAAATTTGACGCACGCAACAGAGAAGAAGATAGTTCACTCGCTCCACAGATTTGGTCTCAAAAAATGGGATATTACACTAACTTACTTTTGACGAGGTTGTGGATAAGCAATTTTTAAACAGTTCAAGGTCACTCCGGAGAGAAACCGGGTAGGTAAATATCGGCTAAAAAAACGCATATGATTTGTCGAAACTTATGTTGGCATTCATTTGAAATGTGGCTGTAGATTGGTATGTGTGTGATAGTTTTTCTCCAAGTTAACTTATATTTGTATGAACGCTCAGCATCGTAGAATGGGGAATATGACTTTTTGTTTATACAGGTGTGTAGCAGAGGCAAACTGCATGGTGAATGCAATGTGTGATTTACCGGTAGTGCTTGCGGTTTGGTTGGATTCTTGAGGTGTTTTGGTTGGTCGTGTATCGCTTCGCAATATGAGTGAATTTGGAGTCAGCTTGTGTTCCGGATGGACGCTGGTTTCTATCGTCAATGAAGATGGGGTGTTTAAATGTAGGGCTTGGAAGTTCTGTTTGATTCGTCTGGGTGTGCGTTATTTTGCTTTGCGGAGCTGTTTGCGAACGGTACATGGTTGCAGTATAAATGGTTGTTCCGTTTTGATTGAGTGTTTCTTCTATTGTGGTCGTTGGCGTACTGAAGGAGTCCTGTGCGAGTTCGTAGCGCATAATCTGGAGGTAAGTCACGAGAGGGGTAGTTCATGCTTATAGACAATTGGGTCGAACGACGGAGCATTACAGGTAGGCGCAATGATATCTCCTGTAATGCTTCTCCTTCGGTTGCCATTGGTTCAGTCGTCATGATAGTTGTTACGTTTCTTCGTGTGGATTGCTCGAATTTGAATCAAATTTTCTCGATGTCGACATCGAGACAAAGATCAATGTCTGTTCATATTTCCATCCTGCGCATTGAAAGTTGCATGAGATTACTGTCAATCATTTCGAGTGTCATAACGAAGGGCTACGTATTGAACTAACGTTGTTACATGGTATCTGATTTTTTCCGTTTTCCGTGTTCGTCTTTCACTGAAATACTGAAAACTAACCGTTCCACATAGTATTGATTGTCCCCATAGACAGTGACTCGTGTCGGATCTCATAGCGCTGGGACTCAGTGAACACTATGTGAGGCACCGAGCGTTTGCGGTTGGTCTGAGGGTAAAATTGACGTACAGAACGTAATGTAGCGCTACGAGTGTCGGAAGTGGCATCAATCGAAGTCCACCGGCCTTAACGAACAACAGTAGTAACAGCTAGTCACTTCATCTGTCAGTGTTATTTGCAAAGGCTGTTGCGAAGACACCGCTCGCCATTAACTGGTCAGGTACACACCACAACAATTGGTGATTTCCCGCCCGCATCCTGAAAGAAGGAGTATCGGAACAATTGGGAAGAACGGAGGGAGTCCAGCATCGCTATCGACCTCAACTGTGTACGTTATTTTCCAGCCTCTTCCACGCACTCTACTTTCTCCTATGTTGCGAAATCCAACGGCGAAATGTGTAATAAATGTATGTATTGAACTTTCTCAATCCGTGCAAGAAATTACTCGTATTCAAACAGCTTCATCATGACACCCAATCACACTTGCTCGCCTTTACGGAGGCCTGGCTTCTCCGCTAGAGTGAACCTCGTGTAGCAGTTATTGGCAGCAGCTAATGACCACGACTGGGGAGAAAATAACGGGAAGGATTTAAAGGTTAAAGTATTGCTTGAATGTGGTTTATGTAGGAAATTAAACACGTGAGTGATTTCATCTTTTTAAAAATAATATATATTTTCCGAAGCATATGTGAGAAGCACGCTTGGTTATGCGCGATCACTGTGGATATTTACAAACCATACAAAAACGAATAATTAAACAGTAGCACAAACGTGAAGTTTGTTGCAAGAATTACGTGGTCAAAAAGAAAATGACTGTAGTTTATGGGACTTTCACGCACGACACACAGAAAGAGACAGCTCGCTCATTTTACAGATTTAGTCTCAAAAATTGGGATGTTGCATAAATTCACTGTTAACAAGGTTGTATGATGACCGGTTTTTCAAATATATTCCAAGGTCTCTACGGGAGGATGTCCAAACGTACCTTCGGAGGTTTTTGATGTTAGAGAATAAAATCGGCGTCCGAAAATCATCAAGATAGATCGGCTTTGGCGAGCCATGGCGGGAAATCCCAGAATTAAGCGAACGAATGGACAGTTCCCAAAGCAGCATTTAGTCGATTGCCAGAAAACGTAACAAAGTTGAANGAAAGAGACAGCTCGCTCATTTTACAGATTTAGTCTCAAAAATTGGGATGTTGCATAAATTCACTGTTAACAAGGTTGTATGATGACCGGTTTTTCAAATATATTCCAAGGTCTCTACGGGAGGATGTCCAAACGTACCTTCGGAGGTTTTTGATGTTAGAGAATAAAATCGGCGTCCGAAAATCATCAAGATAGATCGGCTTTGGCGAGCCATGGCGGGAAATCCCAGAATTAAGCGAACGAATGGACAGTTCCCAAAGCAGCATTTAGTCGATTGCCAGAAAACGTAACAAAGTTGAACATCTTGTGAACCGTTCAGCTTAGACGATGA
>QNGE01007175.1:0-24986 GCA_008508345.1 Paragonimus westermani
GCAAATAAAAGTTTTATCGGGTTGCAATCCTGTTTCTCAGGTGTACAAAAGTGGAAAGTGCCACAAATCATACTGTGAAATGACGGCATCTCTTCCGTATTCATTGCATTTGACTTCGAGAGCATCCTGCATACTTCTAGTCCCACTGAAACCGCCTGCACTTAGAGATTGATTTGCCTCAGTCAATTACCACACAGTAACCCCGTAAAGTCAACAGTCAATCAACCAGATTAATCCCGGTTCCTAAACGCATTGTTCCAAACGGAAAGGCTCAACTTTGAATATGGTACCTACAATGCCTACAGCAGTAAATCTTACGCAATGATGCAAGCATCAACCTCTCTGAACAGGACAGCTCTCCTTTGTTGATACCGTACGATGCTCGTTTTCTTTGTCGCGGCTTCACAGTCGAATGCATGCGAAATTTATAGTGACTATTTACTCGTATTCGTCGCTCGTTGTAGTTGCCGTGATGTTTGAATCCCAACTCATCGCGGAGATATGGTCCATTCACCTCACACTGTCTTAAGAAACGAAGGCACTGAACTAAATTAGGTTGCAGCTCCTACTTCGGGGCTCATTTCGGAAGCTCCATTAAATTATGTTGGATACCATCCGGAGCAAACTCTCATATCAGTCCTACACCCTGAGCGAAAACAGGATAAGGTGATTCCCTGACAAAGTCAGAAAAGACAAGGAAGAGTAAGGAACTCAGAACACATATCCGAGGAACTTGATTGACCACATCCGTCTTTTTGGTATCACCAGCTTCATTCCGACTGAAAAGGACCAGTTCATTAAAATTTGCCGCATTAGCCCTGTAGTGCCGCCGTCCAAGCACGCGGATTTACCCGTGAGGTATGTGGTAACAAACCACAACTTCATGTTCCTATGGACGACTCCAAATTAAAAATAAGCTGTTACTCTCATTTGCTTTCCATTGCTGTTAGCACACCATATTGATTTGTTGAAACCCGTAACTACTGCATAAACGTTTCAAATAAACTTTGTTCAACAAGCACGTTTCGATTTCATATTTGTTTACGTTTTTATATAGAGTGAATAATTAATTGGACACAAAACAAAACTGCATATCTTCTGGAAACAAGCTCCGGAGAACTTACCACAGTTTCAACAAGCAGTATGGTAAGAGGGTGACATCCCGGATTCAATGTGACATGTGATACACAGTTCCACAGAACTTGTGCGAATGAAAGTGCAAACCTACAAGCTGTATATCAAAAACTGATCTGTGGAGGTCTGTAGTAAAAGCAACGCTAGACGGGAAAAAGAATGCTGATCTGCAAAACAGCTAAGATTCCAAGGTAGAGGTTTTTAAACAACTCTAATTGTTGTGCCCCGCTAACAAGGTGAAATGTCAACTAAACCAGAAACAGTCTCTGAAAAAAAAGATCACTGGATGATACAGAAACTCTAAGAAAGTTGAGAGCATACTGAACACTGTCTGCATGCAAACTTCACGCACCACACCCGGGTGACAGCCCGCTTGGAAATTCACTATTACTTACGTCAACTGGGATTGACTGTAGAAGCCACATTACAACTTCTAAACTTGCCAAAAAAAAGTGGAGATGGTCTTCAACTACCACGAAAGCCCATTACCATTAAGGCTACGGTAATGATAAAGTCAACGCCTCAGGCAAAGCGGGAAGAAAGAGTGGATCTTCGGTTTTTCCACGAATCCCGAAAGAGACCAACCTCCTAGCAGCCTGACAAAAGTAGACACTGTGCTCGCAAGAGGAGTGGGACGCAAAACGTGTTTGCACAGCATTATGACCGATCTATAAAAACAGTCAGATGCGACTGGGCAATTACAGAGTGCCACTTTATTAAAAAGAGACAATAACACATAATTAGGTTCCCAACCCGGTCGTACAGCACCTTCAAAGACAGATCATCTGAAAAACAAACTGCACCAAGTGCTCTAGAAAACAATGGAGTAGCCAAGATGGAACTGTGGCGCCCAGCGTACAAGCTCGGGAAACGGACTGTATCTAATGCATAGATAAATTGTTTAATACCCCTTCTGGTCAAACTTCGTGACCTCAGCATTCGAGGTTTTATGGTGTCTAAAACCGATGCGGTGATTTGGAAAATCTCTGGCACAAGTGTCACGAGGAGAACAGTCATAAACCAAAAAACTGGCCCGTGTCGGTATTGTCAATTACTGCATTAATCCTAGGTGAACATCCTGACTCGAACCAATGAAGCCGACTACAGTCTCAAAAAAACAAGACGACGCTGCATAACCTCGGTGAGGCGGTTAGCGAGGAGGAAGATTGATTGTGCTTGTCTGGCTAGAACAAGGTCGATTCGTCACAGTTAAAGGGTATGTTGGCTAATGTATGCACTCTGCTTGAAGAAGGAGAAAAACCAAAAACAGTCACGCTCCTCAAAGATGTTTATATGGTTATGGAATCGCGGTTTAGAGAATGAACCGTGGTGAGGAACTTGGCGCGTGGGTTTCAATGGCATCGCAATGTCGCCGGAAGAGGATGCCAACTGTTGATCGAGAGTTTTTTAAATCATCTATAGCTCCTCTCGGCAGTTGTTTGGGTATTCAAGCTACCGTTAGCTTTCTTCCTATAAGCACTTTATTGGAAACCATTAGATCGAATCGAAGCGGCTCCTGAGAAAGATGAAAAGCGACTGCACTTAGCGTAGACAGCATGGTAAACAGGCTATCTTCTGTTCGTTCTGCAAGGTTTTGATATGCAAAAATTGACTGGTCATTTGGAACTTCGTGAGAACAGCTTTGACCATTTACTCCTCAGGACATGTTGGGAATGACCTCAAGGTTGAAACAAGACGCTGAACTTGATCACACTGTAACTTCGGTCAAGCAACAGAAACGTCACTAGAAGTACCACTCGCAAAAGATGACCACGTCAAAAATCATACTTTGCCTAAATGCTCTCTCGGTGAAACCAAAACTTTCTCACTTAATTGACTGCAGGCTGACAATGGATGGCCAGAGAAGGTTGAGGAACTTAACAGACACTCCTTAAAACGTAGAATCAACAATCTTCGAGATTTTACAAAATGAAAAATTCCTCAAAAATTGGTTGGGGTAACAGTCGGAAGCCATATGGTTTGATGAGTACATACTTGGTAAAAAGAACTTAGAGGTTTCACGGCGTAGTGAACCCACGAGAAAAACGGCAAACTGTAAAAGGTAATACGTTATACGAACTTGATGTGGCATATCAAACAGGGCCGGAAGTGGGTTTACAGTTATACCAAGCTAGGTCCTCTCTAAGAAAGGAAACGGACTACTATTTCCCATAGTGGATTGATCGCAAGGACCAAAATGCGTACGGCAGACACGTGTCTTAATTGAGCGTTTTTCACCCGGGTAAGGGAATACTTGAGCTTCATTCTAACCCAGAAATCGTAACCGTGATGGAGGACAGTGGTAAATTCCACGAAGCTGTGCGAACGACAACCACATCTGATCACCTAAAGCCAGTGGGTCTAACATCAAGCTGGGTTCCATTGTAAAACCATCGGCAAAAATTCCGACGCTGTAACTTGTCCCCACGTTCAAAATCACATTACACACAAGTGTGGTTACGAGACACTGGAAAGGGATCAACATAAATCTCAACCTCAAGGATGTTAATTGATCAGCGGTCGCAAACTACCGACCAGAAAGCCTGAAGGGCGTTGTCAGCATTCAACGGAAGATATGCCGCGGAACCGCCTGTGGGTAATTGCATATGAGAACCACTCAAAACAAATTCCTAATTTTCTAATACGCTGATGTTTCTAGGCACTATCAAAGGAAAGCTGGATAGGGAAGAAATGGCCGAGGCGTGCTGCCTACACTTCCGAAAAGTTTTTGATTCTGTCAGCCACAGGCTATCTGACTGGAATCTACAGGAAGCGGGAATACCATTTTCAATCAGTGGACGAATATGGGAATTTTAAAACTGGAAGCTACACGGAGTGAGGATGTGGAGAATGCCGCTTGATGAAGATACTCTAATAAGTAAAGTATCAAAAAGATTCACCCTCGCCTCTCTGCTCTTTCGGATAAGCATAAACGATTTGGCTAGTAAACTGGCAAGTCCACGTTGCTTGTGCGTGGATGGTATAGAGCTGGTTGGCAGTATAGCGAATTTAGGCGACCTCCATAAGGATACCCTATAGGTCTGCAGAGACAATGACGTGGAATTCACTATCAAACGTCCTAAAGAACCACATTCTGTCTAGTGCTATTCTGTCGACAGCTACGTAACTTAGAGATCCACAGAGACAGAAAATCCGAATGGTAATGATAGCGAACAGGAAGTATGGGTGTTCAAGTCTAACTGGCTAACCCTGCCTGGTAAGTGTGCCGAGGCTCCGACTAGGGTGTAACGAAATCCGTGATCACCAACCCATCTACCAGCGTTTGTACGGTTATAATTAGCTGGATTTTGCTCTCATTCAGTGTTTTGTTCAGCTGTGGTCGTCATATGTTAAAGACATCGGTATTTTCAAAAAGGTACAAAACTCGCCGCACGCATAATATGGGGCATAAAGGGACCAAGATACCAAAACCGTCTGATATCGCTGACCTCATATCTAACTGGAAATAGGAGGATAGCAGAGGATCATGCTGAAGTGGATGAAGCCACATGTCACGACAATACCAGTCGCCCAACCTATTTGTTTGCGAAGCGATAGAACCGAGGTCAGATAGGTCGTATTTTCACAATGGGTAAGACCATATTAAGATTGGCTGTTTGTCTAACCTTGTTTACCAACTGGGTGGTCGATTCATGGAATAAAACATCCACAGATATTATAGGAGCCTCAGACGTAAACGTATTTGAGCAATCACTAGGCAGACATCTAAATAACTTGTTTTCTCTTTTGCACCGGCGTGGAGCATGAAATCGGTTCCCCTCTTTTGAGTAACCGGGACCTGTGCAACGTTCTCCTCCTCGATCATAGCTTGAACGAATTACAAAGACAGAAAATGCAAACTGGTCAGTCTACGGATCACACCAATCAACCATCAAGATTACAACAGGCATGGGCTTTCACCAAACCCTGGATTTGAGGAAGAAAACTGGGCGTCACACAATCCTCAAGTTAATTCGGAGGTTACCATAGAACTGGGCTCTGCTGGCTGAAGCGGTCCGGCTCTAGAGACTGAATGGAACTCAACACTCCATGATGTACAGAGGCTGTAGGTTCAGCCATAGCACCTACATGCCGCAGTGCGGTTAAACGTCTCTCGGTCTACAACTTTAAGCGAAGACTTCACCGTCCCAACCTGTTGCCGCACGCGAAGATCAAATAAGTAACTTGTGAGAGGAACTGGCCGATTTTTGGCAAGAGCTGACAATCCTTGTGTGAACTGAAATGAACTGAACCGAACTGGGAAATGTACTTCGAACTTGGATACTCGACAGAAGTGTTCTGGTGTGTAGGGCTACCTAATGCTTACCAGCGCAGTATTAAACGCCTGGGGAATACCGGTTAGTTCACTGAGACAGAAAATCACCCGAAGTTCCTAAACAGACACGGCGCTGGAACGTGTGGGAGCTATGTTGGGAAACCATCTCAAGCAAAGCATACGCCAATATAGGCTGAAAATTAATCAGGTTCAAAACAGCGAGTGAGAAGGTCCACTGAACATCTTATGATAGAAACAAAAATTACTTCTGAATATTGGCCAAGTGCGATGAGAGGTCACGCGTAGATATTATAAGATTATGGTATTCGTCGTTTAGATAATTATCCGTTCCGAAACCGCTAGCGACACGCTTGAACACTTCCTCAAACTGGTCAATTTGTGACTTGATCTTGCTAATTCTTTGTTCACTGGAAAGTAATTCCGGTATAATCCCACCATCGCCGTTCTGTGTCATTTTTCTTGAATACTGCGCACGGCCTTGAAACTGTATTTTCAGCGATTTCAGCGGTTGATACACGGGTTTGAGGCAACGGCCCAAGGTTCCCGGATCCAGTCGGTTTTCCTTGCTCAGTGTCAGCGGGCTTCTGTTGATCTGAAAGGCGATCATTGAAAACAGGGTGTAGCACCGCACATGGAGATTACAGTGAATACCAAGAACAGAGAAAGATTATTCGCATAATGCAATTTTAGATAAATGAGAATCAAGCAAAGCTTTAAAACGATCCCTAGAAGCGCTACTGACGACCTCAGAAGGAAGGCTGTTCCAATAGTTAATAACCCTGTAAGAAAAGAACTGCTGCCTAAGAAAGGTCCGAGGACGAAGCTTGAAAAGCTTCCTATTATGTCCTCGCCGGCCGTCATCATTCGCTACAGTGAAGAACTGTTCTACAAGACCTACTCTAAAGAAGAAGTGTGTGAGTATTAAATCCCCGCGAAGTCTTCGAAATTCAAGTGGGTAAAGGTCAAGAATTTCAAGTCGAGACTCGTAAGTAACATTACTCAGGCCCGCGACCATCTTGGTGGCCGCGCGCTGGACACGCTCAACAGCTAATATGTCTCTCTGCAGGCCGGTATACACGACCTGATTGGCATACTCGAGGAGCGGTCTTATATAAGTCCCGTAAAGCGTTTGAAAAGCGTTCTTGTCCATGCGGGGGAAAGTGCGCCTAATCATCATAAGAGCGGCAAATCCCTTTTTTGCCGCCATCTCATGGTGATACGTGAAGGACAAGTTAGATGACAACCAGATGCCCAGATCTTTCTTCAGGTCGATTCTCATGATATCTACTGTGCCAGATGCGCTATGAATCATGAAGGCATTGCCAGAATCTCCACCGAGTGACATGTGAGCACATTTATTGTCATTTAGTGGGAGACTCCAATCGTCCGACCAGCGCTTGATCGCGTCAAGATCAATTTGTAGTGCGCTGGGATCAGTGGCATTCCAGATTTTTAGGTCGTCTGCATATAAGAGGACGCTGCTGGAAATGTTGCTTGGAAGGTCGTTGATGTAAATGAGGAATAACAAAGGACCTAGAACTGACCCTTGGGGAACTCCCGCAGAAATGAAAGAGGGAGACGAAAGGTCTGCTCCGGTCTTGACCCTAAACGTTCTATTATCAAGAAAAGAGGCAATCCAGCGAAGAACCTCTCCTTGAATACCGTAGGCTTCCAGTTTGTGTTTCAGGGGGCCGTGTGGGACACGGTCAAAAGCCTTGGCAAAATCAAAGAAGATGGCATCAGAGATGAGGCCATTGTCTTTGGCCTCCGTCAGACTATCCATGAAAATAAGCATGTTTGTTATGCATGACCGATTAGGAAGGAAGCCATGCTGTGTGGAAGAAAAAAGATTATTTGATAAGAAGTGATTGAGTATGGCGCGCTTTAGTAGGCGCTCCATTATTTTGCACGGGATGCTAGTGAGGCTGATTGGCCGATAACTAGCCGGAGAGTGCCGGTCACCCACTTTAAATATGGGTGTGACCATCGCCTCTTTCCATGCGCTAGGGAGGATGCTAGTCTGGAGTGTTTGCTTGAACAGCTTATAAAGGGGTTCAGCCAAACTAACAGCTGCTTCCTTGAGTATTCTGGGATGGATCATGTCGGGACCCATTGCACCGTAAGGATTAACCTTGAGTAAAAGGTCTTCGACATCTAGCACAGAAAACTCAGCGGTCACGAGTGGTTGCCTGAACTTCTGCAACGGTAGTACAGGATGCCAGCTCGGGGATACGACGTTATAGATTGCCGAGAAGTACTCCCTGAATAACTCGGCCACAACTAGGGAGTCAGATGAAGTCTCCCCGTTGGGTAGTCGTAAAGAAAGAGCTGAAGGTTTGTTCTTTCTTAGTCGCCGCATATGCTTGAATAAGAAGTTTTTGTTCCCGCGGGCTCTTATGAGGATCTTCTCTTGTACGAGTTTGGTGTGTTCGCGGATTTCCCGCCTACACCTGTTTCGGACAATGTGGAACGCGCTTAGGTCCTCTGAGTTTCCAGTAAGCTTATGCTTCGCGAATAATTGGGAACGGTTATCGAGAAGACGACGTATCCTGCGTGGAAGGGGTGGCCGATAAGAGAAAATGCACAGTTTGCGCGGTATAAATAAGTCGTCTGCTTTTTGAATTGCGCTGTGAAACGTGTGGTAGTTCTGGTCCACGGAGTCCAAGTCAAGAAGAAGTGAACCTAGGTAGGTTCTCAGGCCGTTAAAATCTGCTTGATTAAAGTTTCGAACGGTGAATCTTTTTGCTGGTTGTTGTAACCAGTAACAGATAAGGTCAAAGGCTAACAGAGAGTGGTCACTGTGTCCAAGTGGTGGCTTGATGATCACTCTGTCTACCAGGTGGCTCTCATTAGTGATAACTAAGTCGAGCAAAGAGGGAATCTGACCAAAACGGTGCCGCGTCGGGGCGGTGACGTGCTGTGACCACGCCTTCCGACGTATCAGCGTTGATAAGGAAGTCGAGAATCCGCTTTCACAGTCCTGGTGAGAAACTGATGCCCAGTTTATCTTGGGTGCGTTAAAATCACCCATAATAAGCAGATGTGTAAAGCGTTGTAGGCCTAGGAAGTTTTCCAGGCTTACCAGAAGGGTGTTGTCGTCGGGAACGTCTGATGAAGGAGAACGATAAATAACCCCCACTAGGAGTGAGTCTTGGCCGCGCAGTGGTAGTCGAAGCCAAAGAGCGTCACATTTATCAGAGGACTGGAAGCCACCAATAACCGTGGGTGTCGGGAGACACTGCTGAAGAAAAATCGCAGAACCCCCCATTCTCCCTCGGGCAGAGTCAGCCCGGTAAACAGAATACCCCGGAACACTCAGTTCACTGTCACTGATATCACCTGTAAGCCAGGTCTCCGTGAAGGCGAACATGTGGGGTTGGGTGTCATGAATTAACTGTCTGATTTCCGGTAATTTATTAAACAGACTCAGACAGTTGGTATACATGCATCTGAAAGCTACTTCCTCGTTGGATTTCGCGAGAAAATAGAAAGGATGGTGCGAGGAAGAGCCTGGGAAAGAAGGCCTAGAAATGAGGAGGGTGGTGGGGCTGGACTCGGTCTGTTCTTCCGAGTTGTTCTGACGACCCTTCTTCGAGGATGTGGGCGCGACATCACCGCCTGTGCGTACGTCAGCGACCCTAACGGGCGTTCGATCAGCGTTCTGGGTGCCGCCACCTGGGAACTTTGCGTCCCCGTCAAATTCCGCTGCTTGGGAGGGTGTTTGAAAGTTTTTACCCACGGAAAATTTGACTTCCTCGTTTGCTGGGAGCGGGGTTTGGAAGACAGCAAAGGGCGCTGTGTTATGGGGCCACTGAAAGAGATATTTATAGGGGTGGGCCAAATGGATGCTTTTTGAGCTTTAGGAGGCGGTCCTAGCAGGCTGCTTCCGTTCCGAACTCTTGGGAGGAAGAGTCTTCTGCTGGGCAGTTTGGTGGGTTTCAGGGTGGGTAACTCTGAAGACGGTTTTTGCGCGGTGTGTGTATCCTCAATGCTTGTGCCTGTGCCTGAGGCGCCGGTCGTTGGAACGACCATACAGACGGTGCCTCCGCTTTCCACAACAGACACAGGGGTCTGAGGGGCTACGTCGATAGCAGAAACTACGACTTTAGTCTCCAGTTGTAGCTTCTGGTCTGCCAAGATTTGTGACTTAGTCTTGGTCCGCTCTTCGCGTCTCGCTCTCTCTTGCCGGGAGCGGTCGAAAGATACGCCTTTCAAATGGGCGTTGGCGGACTTTAAAGCCTCTGTTTTGCCTACCACTACCTCGGGACTGAGCATGGCTGGCAAGGTTACCAAAAGGCCAAGTGACTTTTTGGTTGTCTTGGCCCGCAGCCTACTCGCAAGTACCATGTTTGTGGCATCCGGGGAGAAGGAAGTTCCTAGGACTGTCTTAGCTAGCTCGGTTGGAGAAGAGGTTGTAGGGAAGCGGCCCCATAAGACAACTCTCTTTTCCCTGAGAGCTTTTCCCTTCATTCCTACTGCAGCCTCCTCTATGTGAGCAGTTGATAGGGCAACTGCTTTATTGGTGATTGTATTCTACGAATTCAATGGGTGGCGGAGAGAAGTAGAAAGCGACAGCTTTTGATTATTCCAGTTCGATTCACCTTCCAGGACGAAGTGAATTAGGCCGAATGTTGTCAAGTTTTTAGCACCGCTGAGCATCTGGAAACGTTCAGCGCTGCGACGTTAAAAGAAACTCCCTCAGTTCCATGATTAATCAGGTCTGTCAGATAACAGCTGAGAAGTTCAAACTCTCAGTGCCATCAGGAAATAAAAAGTTCTCAACCACCCTCAATAAACAGTTCATCCTCTCACTTAAATGATATGAAACAGGACGTAAGTGTAAGACCAATATGGGCTTGATTCTTAGAACCTATACTTCGAAATATCACGAACAATCTGGAATTTTTTTTTGAAAATAATGAAATAAGACTGGAGAAGAGATAACAGTGATGGCAAAGGGAAGGGTGAGAAATTGATCAACTCAAGCCTATGAGAAAAAAATTTAGTGCAGTAAGTCGCACTTTACCCAGGTACGCAATTGTTAGACGCGTAAAACAGAAGACCCTTGAGGAGAGAAGCGAAATCCTTATTCCACGAAATGTGCAAGTGGTCTCTGATAGCGCTGTAAACGGCACTGACACGCGAACTAGCCAGAGAGGCTAGAGACTGGCCGTCGACGAGCGAGTAAACCGGAAGAATGTGATACGTGTCTCTCGGGTTCGTTCCACAATCACGGCATGCAGATAAACAATCGGAAAGCATACATCATGCGGGCTTTCTTAATAGCCAAGGTAAAATATGCAACTATGAGTTTTGGAACTGTTTCACACATCATACTGGAGGCAGGCCGGTAAAATCTCCAGGTCGTTACAAAAGCACTAGGTTAACTCACCCAAACAANAATATGCAACTATGAGTTTTGGAACTGTTTCACACATCATACTGGAGGCAGGCCGGTAAAATCTCCAGGTCGTTACAAAAGCACTAGGTTAACTCACCCAAACAATACTCTCACAACAGTTCCGGGAAGAGTGATGGCCAACATTTGGCAAGCTTCCTTTTGAACTCTATTAGACTATCAGAGGGTACTACACCCTGTGGAAGCATGTTTCAACAGTTGGTGAATTAACCTATGAATGAATTAACTTCGATTGATGAAGTAGCTCCTTTCTTTCTAACTTGATATTGTGGCTTTGCAGGTGTGAATTTTTATGCAGACCGAAGAGGAATTCCGCAACAACTTTGATTATTCCCTTATGAACCTTGAAGGTTTCTGTTGGATCCCCTCTGGGCCCCCTTCCCACGGGAGAAAGCAGCTCAATTTTTCTTAGTCTGTCTCCACACGAGTTAAACTGCAATTCCTCTAGCGGCTTTGTAAAACTCCTCTGAACTTTCTCAAATACCTCCGTGTCTTTTACCATATACGGGCTCTAGGTATGCACACAGCATTCCAGATGTGGCTCCACACACACTTTATAAATGGGTGACAACACCTCCTGTCCCACTGACGCGAACGCATTCTTTAATATATAAATTGCAATATAGCCTTTTCGGGTTGTCTAAAACCACAGCTTAGAAACTTTGAATTTCCCCTCTATCAGCATTCTCACGTCCTTGGTGGCCTCCACCCTTCTTGAATCCTTCTCCTCATCCTCCTTGCCAGGAAACCTGATCGTCTCTGGCTCTTCCACGGCAGGCAGCTGATTAAACTTGTCAACCTTCACGGGCATCTGCCAGTTACTTAACCTCCTCTGAACAGTATTCAGGTCCTCTCGAATCTGCGCGCTGCCAGGATTTCCTAAAAATCTTCACAGCATCGACAAAGATAAAGCAGGGAGAACTCACATCTTAGAGAGTTCATTGATGAATATTAAAATCAATAAGGATCCAGGCACTGATCACCGAGACACTCCTTTCACCGCCGCACCTTCCGTGGGCCTTTTCTCTGCTAACTCCACATAAAAGTTACGACTCATCAAGAAGTCCTGTGTCCACCCCAACAGTCTTAATGAAAGACCATAGGCCTCTAGTTTAAGAATAAGCGATTGGTGGTTCGCTGAACCTAATGCTTTCCTGACCTCGGAGTAATAGACCTCAACTTTCTTTGTCCCATCCAGCCTCTACGTGATCTCATTGAGAAAGCAAATCAGGTTGGTGAGACATGAAGTATGCCTGCAGTGAGAAACCTACACGTAGTAAGGTGTCTCACATTCCTACCCTCAGCAATTCTTCCCAGCAGTTTCAGGATAACTGACCTGAGACTTACTGATCGCCAGTTTCTCACTTGGTATTTCCTACCCCCTTACGGTGAGTAAAACACATGCCTTTCCTCAGTCAGCTAGGATGACGGTCTTTTTGAGGGTGAGGCTAAACAACACTGACAGGCTCCTGCGAAACATCAGTGAGAGGTCTTATCATCCTTGAATGTATCTAGCTCGCATCGTCGCCTTAACCGCGTACGACTTATCCAATATACCCTCAATCTCTCCACCTCCTGTTTCAACTTCCCCCATCATTGACCCTCTTGCATGCTCTGTGCTGCGTCCGATTATGGTATTTCCAGAGTACGTAATATGCACAGCCTCAGAAACCGGCGGAAACCCACGCCTTTCAGCGGCAATTTGGCAACATTGCCCTCATTATCAGCGATGCTATTCAGTCCTCTCTCAAAGGCCACCTTGGCCTGAACACATATATGGAAGGCTTTGGAGCTGTCACGATGGTTCTCTGATCAATTCATTTCAAGCTTTTGCCCATTTTCTTTCTGAACTCCAGGACAACTCTTCCTCTTTCTTTTGATCCCACTTTTCCATCACAGATGCTTGTCTTGGTGCCGTAGTGGTGCGTGTATGAGTTTAGTGCATAAAATTATCTTTAATTGCGGCCCACACTTTGTTGACATCACTGTTACCATGATAGTCTATCCAACGCGACTATTTCGCATCCTAGTCTAGTTGTTGGATATTTACGCTTTTGAATGGTCCACGATATTTGACAGACATAATGACATAGACACAACTAAACTGCAGCCTTATGACCCCATGGTCACCCTTGCCCAAGGACGTTCCGACCTTCGGGTCAAGAACACAACTAAAGTCTGTTGTTGTAACAAGGTCTAAGATTGTACCAGTTTGTCCATCTCTTCATCTGGTCAACTCTCTGGCCTTTCGAAGCGGTGCCTTCTTGCCTGAGAGGTTTGCTAATGCTTCATCAAAAGTATCACTGGTAGTATGCGTCAATCTTCAAGCTCTACCTGGTGAACATTGGAATTTCCTCCGGTAGGGCGTCGCTGTGGCATCCTTGTTTGCCTTCTAATGACACCAAAGGGCTGCTCTTCCCTCTTGATGAGTAAAAGAGGAGCTCCCATGAACGCGGAAGAGCAAGAACTTTTTTTTTCTGCGGCCAGATTTTGAACAGCCTAATAGCTGAATATCTCCAATATTCATCTCTTCTTCCTGGCTATAATGCTGCGCTGTCAACAACAGAACAGTCTCTCCCATTCCACCATGTTGTCTATCTACCGTATGGATAAAATATACCCGAGGGCAACCATTATCGACAGACATCATTCCGTGACCAGCTTTCAGTGACTGCAGCAACATACTCTCTTACTTTTTCCCCCAACAGCCCGTTCCATTTATTCCTCAGAATATCACCACTGATATATAAAAAGCTCGGGGATTTCTCACAACCAGCCCTTGTGTCGAATTCACTGAATCGAGAAGTGGCCCATAGCTCTGGCCTTGTGCGTGAGCGTTAACCCAGTTTTTGCAAGAGGTTCTCCTATTCTTCCTAACTTTCGGATGAAAAATCCACACTTATTAAGTTATGAGGTTTGTTTAATAACAGTAAGCCACCCACCAGTCTCCTCATCCTCTTGTTCCACGGGTAGGCGTGTTAGTCTTACCCGCATTGATGTGCCGCAAGTGATAATCCAGTACCACTGGAACGGCTCACATTATCCCAATCAGCAAAGTCGTCCAGTGTGACCGTAACCCTACGTTGAGTGGCCGTTCACATCCGCTCTGCCACCACTAAGATCTCATCTCAGTGCCTAGGATGAGCTGACCCAACCAGCATTGGCCTAGGATAGTGCGCATTACTCGTTTAACAGCCATATGAATAAATAATATGCATTTCTCAACGCACGCAACAGAGAAGAGGATAGTTCGCACGCTTTACAGATTTAGTCCTAAGAATGGGATGTTACACTAATTTAATTTTCATGAGTTTGTGGAGGGAGCAATATTTTAACTTGTTCAAGCTTACCTCTGGGTAAACGTCATGTAACGCGCAACCGAAACCAGCGAACGCGTACGAATTGAATTTGAACTGTAAGATGGGGTGTGTTGTGTTTTCGGTGCCGTTTCGGTTTGCATTTGTGTGAATCGTGCGCATGGCTCACTGGGCCTTCAGCTTGTGATTGTTCGTATTGTTTCCTCTTTCAGAACTGCTGTTCGAACCCCTAATTCGGAAGAACGCTGTCCCCTGGTGCGTCCACCTTGTCCGAAGGATGTTCCCCGAAGTCACAGGCAACCAAAGTAGAGTTGGCTAGCGTGCATGTTACAGTTCAAACGCATCTTTTGAGTGCTTCACCATTAGGGGATAAGATTGGCGTCCGGAGGGATGTCAAGATAGGTCGACTTTGACTAGGCAGGGCGGAAATTCCCAAAATCCAGCAAACGATTGGGCAGATTGAACGCAGGAATTCGTCGATTGATCGAAAACGTCGAAAAGTTCAGCCAATACAAGTTCCATGCGTCCATCCATCGTAGAAAAATTTTCTCTTAGATTGGGCATTGATGGAGATCAAAAGAAGAATGTAGTTTCACACGTTAGGTGAGAAAATATGGGGTGATTATATTTACTATGATAAACAATGTGTATGTGGAATTTTTCGACAGAGAATTCACGCGAAATTATTATTTTTGCTATCATTAATTGAATATATACCCCTTTCTACCGGTTGTTGTGGCATTCCGCTGTGCACTCAGGATATATTGAGGCAAACGTAGAATTGAGTCAACGGTTTGGAGGGCCGCATGAAATTTGTTTGTGATTACAGAAGCTCACATGATTTCGTTCTGCTGGAATTATCATCAAGCGCCGAGTTCACATTTCCTATTAATTTGAGCACTGCACACGTTTGAACAAACGCATTTCATTAAAGTGATTTCGATTCACAAACTGTTCAGTGAGTGCGCAGCAGGCCAAACGCCAAATGATCGTGTGAGTAAACCATATGACAGAATGTTTCAAACGGGTTGATTTCGTGCGGCGTTTGACAGCGGGGTGGTTACCAACGTAATACACATCTGACGGTTAAATGTTTCTCGGACCACACTCAAAATTTTCATCAGGTGATACAGAGAGTTTGAAGATAGACATTGTGTTTGTTAACGTAAGATAGCTGTCCAAACCCTGTTTAAAACGCTGAATGTTGTTACCGGCTCGGAATTCATTTGAAAGTTTATTCTAAATGTATGAACACTTTGCTAGGAACAAGTTTGCACGTATATTTTTCCGGGATCTCATGGTTGGCAAGTTGGAGCCCTTACTCCACAGACTATATGGAGGGCTGTGTTGGAAGTGGACGGTAAATGCTGTGGTAGTGACATTCGAATGTACGAGTTTATGCAGCAGCGTCAGGTTCATCTTTAGTCTGCGTGACCAGAATGGACCAATACTGAATTTTTCATAATGTTGTCTGTAGTTGAACGAAGAAGAATATCCTGATAAGCTTTTGGTAAACGAACATTGAAGGTTTTCTAACACAAGCCTACCGGAATTGCATAGATGACAGTAAATAGATGTGCAATACTCCAGTTGAGGTCGAGCACACATTTTGTAGAGCGTTAGCTTCGCAGCTGGTGGACTGAATGTCCTCTTGATACAGCCTATTGTTCTTCTGGTTTTTGCTGCCTGGAAGCATAATTGTTCAGAGAAATTTCAGGAGTTTGAGTTCCGTATTCCTAGATCTTCGTTCGAAGTGGTTGTACCAATATCACCACCATCTAGTGAGATGAAGCCTTGAGGTAGTTCACAACCATGAGTAATGATGTTCGATTTCTTCGCTGAGAACGACATCAGCCATGTTCTGCACCACAACTGCGATGACGCTAGGTGCTGTCGTATAGCTTGTAGACAGAAATTGATGTTACTGTGCTGGTGGAATGTGTAAACGATTTTGATATCGTCATCAAACTGAGAGAGCTTGCCGTGTGTAATACTGTTGCATAAATCATTTATGTACATCCCGGAATGTTTACTTACCTCAGGATGCTCACCAGGTGAAGTCTCTTCGTTCTCTTCCTGGCTTTACCTTATTTCGTAATGGGCTCAGTGATGCCTCTAATAACTCCATTCAAATTTTCATCAAAAGATAATTCTCTTTTATTTTCAGGACCTGATACAGCCTTGGCCAAAAGCTGTCCTTTGTTATGGACCTCCACGAATCTCTGTTCTTGGGCTTTCACTGTGAAACACATATCCATAACTAATCCCTCTGGTTTCTCAAGTTCGTTCTCCCCCTTTTCTACAGTCCCTTCAACAGATTTCCAGTTACTCACTTTTTGTTCGCCCGTTATCCAACTCCGCTCATTGCGTTCGCCCCATTTACAACAGTCGCTTTTCTGCCGATTACCCTGCTTTTAACGGAAATATTTAGTCCAGTTTGAAGTCCTGCGGCAGTTTTGCACCCTGATTCAGTGACCGAAATTGACGAGTGATTAGGATTTGTAGCCACCCATATTCCTTTTTGCCCCGATCCCCATCAAGACTTTTCATCCTGTTGAAAAGTTCTTCGTTAGTATCATTTCGATCAGTGTCCTCCACGTCCGCGTTCTGCTAGCTATATCGTTGAGCACCACAGGCGGTTTGCTGTATCCACAGACCTAATCCTGGTTATGTTCAGTGCTCACAACAAAGGTACCACCATGAATATCACTTATACCTGACCCACAAATCCATAGTACCTTCCAATGAACCATATACACTTCATAAGCCCACTTGGAGAGCTTGCTACGCCGACGATGGAACCATTTTAAACATCCATCACTGTTGTTCGAGTAACGATATGCTGGACCCACGATAGTCGCGTCTATAAATAACGAGCGTCTATAAATTCTGAGCACGCCGAACAACCAATTTGGATCCAAAAGGGAAGAATGTCGTATTGGCGAGTTTCTAATTAATAAGGTGCTAATGTTCAAACACAATATGATAAACCAAATAGTGGAAGACAACAGCAAACCTCGATATTGAATCCACCAAACATACAAGTCCCGAGAGTAACGGTTCACGTAAATATGACCGAATGCAACAGTCACGTAATGGCGAAGCGGTCAGGAGAAAATGAAACCAGGGTACATATAAACAAAGGTCCGGCAAAGGAAAGTAAGGAAGAAAAAACTATGCGGAAACAAGTTTCACAAGTAAACAGTATCAATATTTAATAATACATCAAGATCCGCATTCATGGGAGAAATGATTTGTCGTGCGCGCAACTTGAGCGGTATTGTCAGATCTTAAGAAAGGCTCGCAATCGGTATAAAGAATTCCAATGTTAGGAGACTAATCAATAAGAAGGGAATAAATAGAGCAGAGACCGTGGCCACCAACGTTTCATCAACACACAACAATCATCAAACACTCACGCAAGCAGCTACTTCTACAATCACACCGTGTCCTCTCGTCACCAACCTCCAAGTAGTATTCGGTATGGCCGCAACCACCAACTTCCAAGCTGACCACCTGGAAGTCTTCGCCTGAATACATGCAAGGACTTTACACTGGTTTCCCCTGCTGCTATTGTTGCTAGCTAACGGGAAACAAATGACTTAACTGGAAGGGAAAACACCAAGTGTATAGACCTATGCTCGGCTCACTTGGACAGTAACCCGTCACGCGGCAACTTTGATAACCTCCACTCCTTCCGCTAATCTTTCTGTGGCTCACGATTTCCCTCGGATGTGTCAGATACGTGATGGTAATCTCTCAAACTTCGGCCTTCGATCCACAAGGATAACATTTTAGTACATAAACACTTCCCCCTTACCCCCAAAATTCCGTTTCCCAGGGCGAGGAGTGTCCGTACCAGAGCGACAGTTACGCGTTACAACTATTTTGATTGTGTCGGAGGGTTAAAGTGGAGGAAGTAAGAAGTCATGCCTATTACAAACATACACGTAAGTTTGGTACTGGGTGAATGTTTATGATTAGGTGCGACCTATTTAACAGACAGCATACACACGTAGCAAGGCCCAAGAGAGTATGCTGGGGCACGGACTAAATGCTGAGGCAGCGATCCAGACGAAATTTGAACTCGAGATAAATACTGTCAACTCTCTCTTTACTCTCGGCAGCAGTGGTCCACTGGTCTCCAGTTAAAGCTAAGTCATAGTACACGGGCAGCTAACGGGGAAGCCATGTTGCTCACTGTAAAAGAAAGTTTGTGCTAAAAATATTTAGACACTGAATCGTGGATGAACGTTTCTAGATTTTGGGGCACACATGATAGAACAGCAGTCGGGCGATAGTTGTAGGGATGATCGCACAGCCCATGATTGGAGGAGGGAGTAATGTCCGTCGATTTCCAGTTCTTGAACGCCGTTCCTGTCGCAATAGACCGTGAGCAATGACTGAAGGATGCACACAATCTGACCCAAAAGATTTGATGTTAGTCTTCTGAAGTTTCACCAGCAAAGCATCCGCTGTGGTATTTACCATCCAGATTTCTCCAGAAGTGTTGACACTTTTCGCCACGGAACTGTTCAGCATGCTGCTTGTGAACCTAGTATTGTAGAGGCCAGCCAGAAATTCAGAATCTTCACCATCAGAGCTGGTAAACCCTTGCTGGCTCGCCAGCTGGTGCGCGACGGCTTTGGCTTTTTGGAGTTTTGTGACAAATTTCCATTCTTCACACCATTGAACACTCATCGTTTTGAGGTCGTGTTACGTTCACACACTTCTTTAAGACGATCGTCAATCGTACGAAAGGAACTTATATCAACCGCTTACAAAAGTCACGAGACGCCTGCTTAGGAACCAAATACACTGAATCTCAATAAGTACGTCATAAACTGTTCTTCAGTACGGTTGAATTCTTCGCAGTTGGAGGCCCTAGCTTTGGGTCTAGATCATAAAATACCACCATACGAGCCTAATCATATCTACGGTGAAGCCCAACTTGAGAGCTTGATTGATCAGTTATCAGACCTTCGGCCAACTGCCGCTGACAACCTAGGCTTGCTTAAGACCAAACTGACTGATATAGCTAACGGGTTTATCATCACTCCGATCAGTGGCAGGTGTGCGATCACAAAGCAACACCTGCAGTCACCAGAGGGACTTAAATAGAAAACATTTGATGATACTTAAGCCAGGCTAGGGCTATGAGGCAATCATTTTAGACAAGGACGCGTGTGTGCAGAAAGTGTTGTAAATACTAGACGACCAAACGATTTTTCAGCAAATTCACGCCATGGGTAACGTCACTGAAATAGAAGGCCGCACACCACGACAACTTCAACTATTTTTGCAACCGCGTTCAGTCGACGACAGGACGTGCAAAGCTCTTAAACCGGGAAGGTCGTCGACACCTCAGCACTAAGGCCTCCCCAAAACACACAAGTCTGGAATGCCTCTCAGGTCTTTCCTTTCGNGGACGCGTGTGTGCAGAAAGTGTTGTAAATACTAGACGACCAAACGATGTTTCAGCAAATTCACGCCATGGATAACGTCACTGAAATAGAAGGCCGCACAGCACGACAACTTCAACTATTTTTGCAACCGCGTTCAATCGATGACAGGACGTGCAAAGCTCTTAAACCGGGAAGGTCGTCGACACCTCAGCACTAAGGCCTCCCCAAAACACACAAGTCTGGAATGCCTCTCAGGTCTTTCCTGTCGATGACAAATTCTCTGTACCATAAAGTGGCACGCTGGTTAGTCGCAATCCTAGCCCCAATTAAACAGAAGTTTCAATCACATTCTACTGAAGATTCTCTTGAAGTGATCAGTGACATGGCCAACAGCGATCTTGCTAATGGATTGATGTGTACCATAGACGCTCAGTCACTCTTAACAATTGTCAAGCTACACGAGACAATTAGTTATACTTGTTAGCCCGTTGAAATCAGCAGCATTGCTTTGCCTCTGCCGAATGATACTTTGTGGGAAGCCTTACTCTCATGTACCGAAAATATCAGCCTCCGTCAGCTGGTTCGTTGCTACCGCAGAATAGACAGGGTAGCCATGGGAAGTTTACCAGGGCCCATCCTAGTAGTCTTTTCTAGGTTGAGGGATGAGCAGGAGTTAGCCACAGACATATCGAGTCTGTCGTTGTACACACGTTACCTCGACGATACACTAGTATTCAACTGGTCCAAGCAGGCAATAGATAACCTAGTGCAGCAGTTAAGTAGTTGTCATCCCAACCTTAAAGCAACGTGTGAATTTGGGACCGAAAACTGTTTGCCGTTGGTAGACATACTCTTTAGTCGCCGGGAGGATGGCTTTATCGAAAAACCGTCCATGGGAAATCCACGTGCTCTGGTCAGTACCTGAACTTTAGTAGTTTCACACCGGTCCATCAGAAACGCGCACTAGTTTATATACTGTTCACACGAGCTAGACGAGTCTGTACGTAAGATAGCCTTGCGAAGGAGTAAGACTTGATCACATATGTACTACAATCTAATGGATGTCCAAAAGGACACTCAGAGGAGCATGGCAGACCAAAACCACCTTCCGAACAGGCGGTCACAGTGAGAAAAAAAGAGAGTTATATAGAGTTATCTTTCAAGTGTGATTATAGGATGCACCAAACAACCCGAAAACTAACGAATTAGATTGAACGAAAATTTAACACGGTGGAACTGTGTATTAGCGCGAACTCAGAAACTGCCTGTCCTTTTAATCAAGGAAAATCAGCCCGTTGGTGCCAACTCACATTTTGTCTACCAATCAACATGTAACTGCAAAGAAAGTTACACAGGCAGAACCGACAAATGATCGACCTCCAGGGCGAAGTAACATTTGCTTAAATGGGTGCAGAGCCCAGTATTACATAGGAATTAAGATGTCGTTGAAACACGCAAACAACCAATATCCGAAGTCGCAGGACAGGTCGTGACCACTGGCCACGTTGTTGATCCAGTTTGTGCACTCAGAATCCTACTACATCATTCCAATTCTGGATTCTCAAGGTTTACCGATATGGTCGCAACCAGTCAACTGACACCCACTCTGTGTGTACGGAAACAACTGCATATAAAATCTATATAACGTATTGGCATCATTAACGATGCACAGGGTCAGCTGAAGCAGGAAATCTAATCGAAATTCCATGATCACAAAGATACATTGGATTCGAAGTCGTTCGTAGAGATAGTGAGTATCCGGATTCTCCGACATTCTAAACCGAACCCATGCTAGAGGCTCAGTGTAGACTGTCACTAGTGTTCGGGACTACAGTTGCTGCTGCGGTTCCCGGCGTGTTGTGAAGCAGCATGCCGTTTGGCAATCTGTTATCGCCAGTGGTATTGGTGAAACGGTTGCACACTTCCTCAACAGGAGACGGTTTTAAGTGATCCAACGAGGTATCGGCCGGGTATGCCCTGAGTACATCCACCCAAATCTTTTGGTAGTTTCCTTTCGGGACACTCTGAGTTTAAGTTCGGCACTACGGTCCAAGTCAAACAGTTGACAACGTGATGGCTTAAGTGGAATAGAGAGTCCACTGTTAATTTGTCTATTATTAACTTCTCAATAATGAAGGTGTAATCTTGACGAAAAAGACCGTGGCTCTCACACTAACCTGTACAGTCATTCACACGCCCCGTAGGGCCAGCAGTTGCAATTGCGGTTAAAAGTGTTGCAGGCACTACATTTTTGAGACCTTCCTTTGAACAAGGTTAGAAGTCAATTCGCGGTAGGTTGAGGTCATTTGTCATTAAAATATACGCGCATTTTAAGGAGGGATGTAGTTTAGCCCGAACACGTTTGCCTCGTCGCGTTCAGGGCAAGAACGGCAAGAGTGTCAGTCTACGCCAGCTAACAATCTATCAGAGTTGGATGGTGCGATGGAGCACTAGACGGACGCAGCAACGGCAGTATGCGCTGGATGCGACAGGAGTGTAGCCCGGAGGAGTTACAGGCATGAACGGCAAAATCGCTTTCCATACCAATTACTGTGTCATTTTTAAGAAAGGGCGCTGTTACAACCCTGTCAGCGGTACGTGGTCAGAACGCAACACTCGAGGGCGTACATTGGACTTCCGCCACTCAGTAGGTGGCCAAAGCAAACGTATCACGCTAACCATAGATGTGACCAGTCTGACAAGCAACCAATCAGAAAGCCGAAACCCATTGGTCTAACTGAATCAGGCCACCAACGGTTGGTAAGACAAATAAGCAAACGACAGGACAAAAGTACATCGAACACCTGCAACAGTGGTTACACGACCGCAACAAGTGCCTAAATTTATCAACCCCAGAATCAACATGGTTTGCTGAGGACCATGAGTCAGTAAGCCCGACATTAAAGGAAACTACTGCTATCTAAAACACATGGAGTTCGCTTAGTTTACTAGTTAGACTTTGGGCGACGGTATAATAACATTCGGAAGAATTTATTCTAGCTGGGTGCAGGTTGTCGGAGTCGGTACTGGACCTAATTTATTGAAGGACGCTGGGCGCACCACCGGGGTTATGACCGCCTACGGCTGAGCCGGCACAGTTTAACAGCAGTTCAGTGAATTAAAGACGGAAGTGAAATGCGAAGTTATCGAGAATTCCATGTCCTACAGAGTGAACCCGTGAAGTGGTAGTGGTATTTGGAAACGAAAAACAGGTGTGTTATCTGGACTACACGCTGTCTGAGGTAGCGTTTTTACAATAGGTGAGACCACGTCGAGGATGGTTGTTCGTCTAACCTCGTCTATCAACTAGGTAGTCGATTCATGCAGCAAAATACCCTAATCTCATAATCTCTTCCCCAGTGTACAAGGCAGATTTTGCGGAGGCCGTAAGTGAAACACAAATCTGGTGACAGTCACTCAAAGCAGTTGTCAAGGAAAAGAGGTGACATAAAATACGTCAAGGTTTTCGAGGTAGTTGAACACGGCATTTTATCCGGGTCCAGCCAGCTTTTGTGTTACAATATCCAGCGAACACCTGCTGGTCCGAAGGACATTCTATGAACACAAGGTAAAACATGGTTTTCGAGGTTTATACCAAACTCGAACGACGAAGTACGGTTCCGAATCAAACAAAATTTGACCGAATGGAAACCTGATGACGTCTTAGAACAATCTCGGGATGTGTGACTAAAGATATCAGAATGGAGGTGCCCCCAGTGAATGGAAATCCTGAGAGGAGAGAGTCGCCGTATGAGGAGCGTTTGAGGAAGGAGCTTGTTAATCCTTTTGTCATTTTCCCTTCAGCCACAGTCGGCCACTAAGGTGAGGAACCTATTAAAGACCTATACCAAAGAAGTGTCTGAGAATCGAAGCACCGGTCTTCGGAATTCAAACGGTTACAAATCAAACGTTTCGAGTCGCGCTTCGTACGTTACGTGCCACGAGCCAGAGTCCAGCCTGGTAGCTGTGCATTGAACCCGCCTAACAGTGGGTGTCCTTTCTCACTCTGGTATGCAGGATTTGTTCGGCACGCCTAAGTGTCTGTCTCACGTAAACCACGCGTTTTTCAGATTGATTCCTTCACTTGTGGGGGACGGATTTGTTTCATCACTTCAAGATTGGCGAAACCCCTTCTGCAGCCATCTCATGATGATGTGCTTCGGCTGGGTTAAGCGTCAGGAAAATGCTCAGATCTTCCTTGGAATAGACTTTCATGATGGCTGATATGCTCAGCACACTGTGGTGCGTGAATAAATGGAGGAATGTTTGTCCACGATTACCAACATTCAGATAGAGACTCCAATAGCCTGACCACCGCACAGTTGCTCTTAATTTTCTTTACTACACTGAAATCGGTGCCATTCCAGTGAGAAATAGCTGTACAGTAATACTTATGTGCATTTTTGAGGGATATGTAAGATCTACCGTCAGGTGGATGAGAACAACGCAGGCAATTGCAGGTGGTACAACAAACGGTTCAGCATTGTGATAGGTGTGAATTGGTGGCAATACGAGTAGGAAATCCCTTGGTGCCCGACCTCGCCGTCTGTCAACCGCAGCCTTGGCTTGGAAAAGTCCTAGACCTAAGGCATCCATAGTTACACAGAACACTGGAAGAAGCAGCCTAAATGTTCCTGATAATGGCACAGCTGTGCGAGCAGAGCCATCAACTTCTTATCGGGTGAACTTCTCTCCATTACATGCAATTGTCCGAAGTACCAACAATGTTCTAAATCAACAGTAAGACATGTAAGGTATTCACCAGAGCACTGTTTTTCAGAATTGCAAAATAAGAGTGGACCACAAGAACTCAACATGCGTTATGAATCTGGTTTTAATAACCACATTCTAAGAAACAACGCTTTACAGGTAAAACCGCACAATCTGTCTCCCACTGCTTCCAGGTCAACCTAATACTATAAAAGAGGTCACGGTTACCATCCATTATCCAACAGCGCCCTAGTAACTCATCATCCTACCCGAAATATGAGTGCTACCAGGTAAGAAGTTCCCAATATGTATGCCCCAGCAAGTGCATCACTCCCTGAATATGTCAACAACACAAATGTCCGCCACACCAGTCCTTTTTCAGTGCATCCCCCGATATTTCATCAACCGCCACCTGGCCCCCTCCCCAAGTCCCACTCTGTCATCCATCCATAAAGGCACTCTTCCANAAAGGCACTCTTCCAGCACTTCCTATCATGCAGTCAAACCTTCACGGCATCCACTCAAATATGAGCAGAAACCCGGTACATCCTCTAGATCAGACCTTTCAATTTGGTATTTCGCAACCCGATGCCCCATCTCTCATGAAGTTCTTTAGCAGTTCATTCACTGTATCTGACAAAAAGAATTTCGTAAGTTCATTACTAATGCACGCACAATCGTTGGTTAGTAAAATGCACATATTC
>QNGE01007176.1:1005-24985 GCA_008508345.1 Paragonimus westermani
AGACGACGTATCCTGCGTGGAAGGGGTGGCCGATAAGAGACAATGCACAGTTTGCGCGGTATAAATGTCGTCTGCTTTCTGAAACGTGTGGTAGTTCTGGTCCACGGAGTCCAAGCCAAGAAGAAGTGAACCTAGGTCGGTTCTCAGGCCGTTAAAATCTGCCTGATTAAAGTTTCGAACGGTGGACCTTTTTGCTGGTTGTAACCAGTAACAGATAATATCAAAGGCTAACAGAGAGTGGTCACCGTGTCCAAGTGGTGGCTTGATGATCACTCTGTCTACCAGGTGGCTCTCATTAGTGATAACTAAGTCGAGCAGGGAGGGAATCTGACCAAAACGGTGCCGCGTCGGGGCGGTGACGTGCTGTGACCACGCCTTCCGACGTATCAGCGTTGATAAGGAAGTCGAGAATCCGCTTTCCCAGTCCTGGTGAGAAACTGATGTCCAGTTTATCTTGGGTGCATTAAAATTATCCATAATAAACACGTGAGTAAAGCGTTGTAGGCCTAGGAAGTTTTCCAGGCTTACCAGAAGGGCGTCGTCGTCGGAGACGTCTGATGGAGGAGAACGTCACCTGGGTTAGGTGTCCGTTGGTTCGAAACCTGGGGCTGAAATTAGAATACGAGCAGTAGTAAAACCATAAAACCAAAACGGTTGTTTACTGCTTCTACGAGGAAGTTTTATATTGTGGTGCAGACTGGGAACTCAGGCCCTAGGGGAGTGTACGCATAGCGGAAGAATGGGGAATCGCGCTCGATTAGAAAGCGCTGTTGTGCTCAAATGAAATAGGTACAGTAGCACTTATCATACGTGAAAACCAGCAAAGCGTGATCCGTGGTCACGAATGACACCATTCTCTGAAACTGTTTTAAGTGTTTATGACGTCAGTTAACGTTTGGAGTGTTACTTCGTTAACAGTAGCATCCGCATTGTCGTCGGTTAGATAACTAGCGACTGCATTTGTAGCGACTGTAATAAGTATTTTGATAGTCGCATTCATGTGTACAATTTGTGATAACAGATGGCAGGATAAGAAAATGCTCTCTTGTGAAGATATAGGTGTCGTTGGACGTCTGTGTGAGAGAAGTTGACCATGTTCATAGATAAAACGTGTGGTTTTGGCAAACACTAGCATTGCATTTTAAGTGGGACGGTCCAAAGCGGTTTTTTCTTCTGTTACTTTCGAATTGAGTGTCGTGATAGTGAGTGGTTTGGCCATATCACGGTGGGATGATTTCGTCTATGTGCTGTTTCGAACGACTTGGTTTGCGCAAACAGTTTATTTTCCAGCTTTCTTTTACTGATCGGATTGGAAGTCAAACCGCCTATGAATACATAACGTAAATTGTTACAGGATACTGATCAGTAATGAGGACGTTGAAGTTGCAATCCCTTGACGGGGCACGAAGTTTTTGAGAGTTGTCCCAAGCTTAGCTCGTTCGTTGTTCACTAGTAATTGACAGTTGACGTTCGAAGATATCATTTTCAGTTGACTACAGATCGTTCAACAAACTCCCGAATCATTAAACTTAGGAGTACGACTGACAGCTGAAAATGTATTTCTGTTTGTAGCCTTTGTTGTTCAAAGAACACGTCTTCACAAGCTGTATGTTGACACTGACAGAGTCTGACCAAGCTTCCGAGGCTTTCTACCTCGTCACCTCAGAGGTTCACGTTGATTCTTTACTGTTATGCAGTCATCTTTTGGGCAGCAATCGCCTGTTTTTAGGAAATTAGGATAGAGGTAGTGAAACCAGATCGCTTAAAAAGTATCCTGCTTATGCGTGGATTTTATTTTCACTTCCAACGTTACGAAACCATCGGTGTTCGAAACTAGACAATCGTTAAGAATGATCCGCACTAACGGAACAAGTGTCGGGGCTATTTAGTAGAAGTGGTAGTACTACAGCGTTGTAGATGATCCTCTTCAATGATAGAGCAAGCCAAGCTGACATCATGAATGTTACAATCCACGAGTGCCATTTTTGTTTTTACTATTCCGCCACTAATCCCCTTAGATAATCCGTCGACTGATATTCAAGAAAGGTATCAGGGGCTCTTGCGATAACCATAGAGGAATTAGTTTGAACCCAGTCATTTCTAGGGTTATAGCATCCATCATACGTCGCCGACTCACCGCAGCTCGGGAGGTAATCATTAGGGAAGAACAGGCAGGGTTTCGTCCCGGGCGGAGATGTATAGATCACATTTTTACTCTTCGTCAAATCCTGGAGCAGCGTCATGTATATTGCCGGCCAACAATTGGTGCATTTTTCGACTATAAAGGTGCGTTCGATTTAGTGGATCGATCTACACTTTTAGAGTCGCTCAAACGCAGAGGTGTGCCGACTAAGTACGTAAACATACTGTCGGCACTCTATTCCCATATCTCAGCTCAGGTTAGGGTTTACGGTGAGCTGTCCGACAGTTTCAGCACCATGAGCGGCGTACGTCAAGGCTGTCCGCTGTCACCATTTTTGTTTAATTTCGTCATAGACGAAATAATGGAGGATTGTCTCCGGCACTCACAAGATGCCGGCGTGGACCTCCTACCTGGTGAAAGACTGACCGATCTTGATTATGCTGACGACAAGGTGTTGCTGTTTGACAACTTTCAATCGGCACAAGTAATGTTAGACGCTATTTCGCGTTCTGCAAAATACTTCGGAATGCGCTTTGCAGCCTCAAAATGCAAAGTGCTTCTGCAGGATTGCTGTGACCACGTCGATTTGATGTTGGATAATGTAGTCATGGAGGTTGTTGACCGGTTTGTATACCTGGGAAGCTGCATCAGCAGCGGTGGAGGTGTAGGGAATGAAATAGAAGCGCGTATCTCTAAGGCTAGGGCGGTATTCGCTAACTTGAGGCATCTCTGGCGACAGAGGTGTATTTCTCTGAAGCTTAAAGGTCGTGTATATAAGACAACGGTGAGGGCCGTATTACTTTACGGCAGCGAAACCTGGCCGCTCAGGGTAGAAGACGTGAACCGTCTTCAAGTATTTGACCACCGATGTCTGCGTTCAATCGCTCGTATCGGGTGGCATCAGCGCGTAAGTAACGAGGAGGTTAGGAAGCGGGTGTTTGGTAGTGATTGTCAGACGAGTTCTCTTGTCCAATCTCTACGTTTACACAGGCTTAGATGGTTAGGTCATGTATTAAGAATGCCAGTTAGTCGTCTTCCACACCGAGCACTATTCGCTGACACTGCGACCGACTGGTGTAAGGTGGGTGGACAGACAATGACCTGGCGTAGGGAAATGAAGTCGTTCACCAAGAGGCCACTGACCACTGTAGGTCGAGTTCGTCTCCCGGGCTGGGGTCCTCGCGACTCACAGAGTCGGTGGTTGGAGATTCTAGGTGAGATGGCGGCTAATCGAGCTCAGTGGCGTGAATGTTGTCGTTGTTTGGCCGAATTGTCTGTGAAATGAGTGCATTTAATGACGCCGGGCAGTGAAAGCCGTAAGGAAGCTGTCTTGCTGATGACGCCTTGCTCTCACTTGCAGCTCGGTTTTTTGTTTACAAGGTGTAGGCACCTTGGTGTTGGATGTTTGAATATGGACGTAGTCATTTTCAGTAGTTAGGTCCCTTCCCGTCCCCTTCTTTTTCCTTCTCTCTTTCTATATAGGGTTTGCTGTTTCTTCATGGTAGTGTGGCAGTTAAGCATTAGTGTTAACCACTGATGTGTTGCTGTCTATGATGATGATGATGTTGAGAAATCCCTTAAAATGTTGATAAAGACTGACTTTTATAGATGCTATGTGTCATACTGATCAACACAGCTGAAGCTTATGGGGAAACCTTATTTGCTCTTCATGTGTTGAAGACCGTCTGCAATAGACTACAGCGACCACTGCATCGGGTACAATCTAAAACAGACCTATCCTTTGTCTATTGTTTCATGTATCCGTTAATCCTTTTATACGATGAAGGTGTTCATGCAAAGTCTCCTCTTTGATCTGACGATTTCTTTATCTCAAGGGGATTATAATGAACTGCATTGTGTTGTTGGTCTTTTTCTGCATTATTCCGTTCGGTGGTTCGCACTAACCTTTCTCCCTTTCCCCTTTTAGCTGTCGGTCCAGTTGCAAGACGACTAAAGAATTTCTACGGGTTTCACGTCTTTTCAATCTCTGGCTAGCTGAATCATTGCGTTCGTTAAGTGATTGCAATTTATTTGTTTACAATTGCATCTAAGTGGAACGATGTTCACGATCCGATCGATTTGATGCTGATCCAATTTCCACAACAGCTTCAAAACAGTGGTCCCTGTCGTACAGAGCATTTACAAACCTCCTTGCTGTGATGAACGCACTTGAGCCTGACAAACTGGACACTAGTTAACTACATATCTCCATCCATGTACGACTACATTGCGGAGTGCTCCACCTTTGAATGAGCTATATCAACCCACAAAGAGTCTATATTAAACCTAAAAACAACATCAGTTGCCTCTTAGCTACGTGCAAACAAGACGAATACCTCCAGAAGCTGAGATTTTTAGCGGAAGGTGGCAACTCCATTTTTTTCTGTTGAAGAATATCGTGAGGCCTTCATCAGTAGCCTACGATGTAGCAGCGCATTTCAGTGACTTATTGATAGCAAGTTCCTAGATATTGAAACCGCCTGTAACCAAGTCCACACTTTAGAAGTGGCCAATCAGCAATCACGCACGTATGTTGATCCTTCGAGTTTTATAACACCTACTACGAACTCCACGCGGTTCCTTGATCCTGCTTACTCTCCTTTACATTCTGAAAACAAAATCTTTGCTGCCGGAATTTGCAAGTATTATTTCCGTGGTGATATCGGACATCCTCGAGCTCATCGTCCGACAAAAGATTCGACCTGTTGTGGGAAGGACCATTTTCAGAAAGTTTGCCGTTCTACAGCCTACTCTGCTCTCTTTGGGGACTATTGCAACAGCACATAATTTCTTGGCTAACACTGTTGTGAATCTTGCGGTAAACGGTATCCTAATACCAACCACTTGTGAACACCGAACGTTCGAAGAGCCGCACATCTGCTGCGGTAGTGAGAAGACAAATGGAAAATAGGAGGATCCTTCAGTAAAATCATTCTGGCTTCTACTCGCCTGTTAAATCACATTGAAGGTCATTGTTTTATCAGCATTCAGTGTAAGAATCATCGTTGTCCCAGAGTTAAACTGTCTGCCCGGATCTCTGCGTAGACGTATTGTTGGAACACGACTTATCCAAGTTGCATTTGAACTTTAGAATACCCTTCCACGTTGTTAACCCCTTGCTTGCGTTATGTGACCTGTTAGCCGCTCTGGTTGAATCGCCTTCTCTGTTTGAAAGTCTCGTGCTTACTCGCAAACCGATCGCAACAAAATCTCGACGACATTCACCAAACGAAAATTTCATCCGGTCGGAGGCTCAAAGACTGTTGAAGAACAAAATACCTAAGTCTTCCACATCTCCCTCTTGCGCTCAGTTAATGGTTACCACGAACGATAAACATAAAAAGAGGATGCTTGTTCACTACAACCGAAGCATCATCTATTACGCTTGTCTGGATGCCCAATCGTTACCATGACTCAATGACATGATCGAAAAATGTCGAATTGTGCTGTGTACGGTGCGCTGAATTTTCGGAGCGCATATCACTAAGTGCCCATCCAAAAAGTGGCGACAATGTACACTGCTTTTCAATCGTGTGGTGATTTGTATCAGTTCTGTCACATTCGTTTAGGAGTAATCAACGGTGTCGCAGCATTTCAACGGGTACTCGACAGTATCATTGACAAAAGACGACTGGTAGCGACTTTCGCGTATGTGGATAACGTACGAACATATGAGAAGGATGATAAAACTCACGATCGAACCTGGTTAAGTTAACTGAAATCGCTCAGAAGTGCTGAACTACTTTTAATGGAACAAGTGTTATATCCGCCGTTTACTTCGAAATTTATTCCCACCTTGCTATCCAGAATCCCAACAGCGTGTCGTTAGTTTGTTTCCCATGTTCCCCGGTGGATTTCACACTTTCCAGGTAAGTTTCGCCCCCTCGTAAGGAACAGAATATTCCCTTTGTCGAAGAAGTCACCTTTTGCTTCGAACCACTAAGGGAAGAACTGAGGAAAGCCATCGTGATTACGGTTGATCGCACCGTCCCGCTAATCTTTGAGACAGATGCTTCCGATTTTGCGATAGCCGCTCCGTTCTCCAAACCCCTTTCACAAAGTGAGCAGCGGCATTCTGCCGTAGAAAATGAAACTTATGCTATTGTTAAAACTATCCGAAAGTGGAGACTACCATTCATTTTAGACCGATTACCGATTAAATGCCGGTTGTCCTTATTTACGCTAGGAATCATGCAATCAAAAATGATAAATTCCAACGATGGAGGATTGAACTTTCATCATACAGCCTCGATACTGAGTATTTCCGGGGAACCATAATAATGCAGCTGGCGCATTATCGCGTAGCTGTTGATATGTATCGGTGAACAGTATGTCCTTCGGAGACATTCATAATTCTTGTCATCCGGGAGTCATTCGGGTGCTTCACTTTGTACGTTCGAAGAATTTGCCATTCTCTGTTGAGCAAGTAAAATCATTGACTTCACACTGTGAAGTTTGTGCGGCAATTAAACCTCGGTTTCATAGACCACCTGATGTGAACCTAATCAAAGCAACCCAGCCGTTTGAACGGCTCAATTTCGATTTCAAGGGACCCCTCCTCTCAGTCACCCCTAATAAAATCGCATTGTGATAGACGGGTATTCCAGATTCCCGTTTCTCTTTGATTATTTCAACGCGACATCCCGTACGGTGATTACATGTTTTGCCAGTTGTCATTGGTCGGTATCCTATCTGTTGTAGCTAGATCTAGTGTATGAACACGTAAATCGACTATAACAGATCATAGAGCGTCGGTTCACGACACGGTAGTTTACGGAATGACAAATGACCATACGACAAATAGGGATAACGGATGACGGCGTATGCACGAGTAACTCAGAACTTACAAGCCAACTCAGCCACCCAAGGCTAACGAATGAAAACAACAGGGAGACACCTTCGCTCATTCGGAAGACGAAATGCTCAGGTTCGTTCATATTTACAGGGTATGTGACCAATAAGAAAACAAGGTCGAAAAACGGACCAAACAGAAGTCCGAACCATACAGCGAGGCTCCTATCAGAAGGCGAGCTTGTAGGAGAGACATCAAAAATAGTGCCAGCAGGTTCAGATGGTTCGTGAAAAAAAGCGATTCACATACCCGTGCAAACTTCGGAGGTTGTTTAAACTAGTAGTGTTCTAGTTCTTATGCAGCGCAAATAGAACAATTTTTCGGGAACTGGAGACTTCTCGACACCATCTCGGTTGTGTTGTTTGCAAGGTGTAGGCACCTTGATGCTGAATGTTTGAA
The DNA here is from genome assembly GCA_008508345.1 of Paragonimus westermani. Classification (NCBI taxonomy): domain Eukaryota; kingdom Metazoa; phylum Platyhelminthes; class Trematoda; order Plagiorchiida; family Troglotrematidae; genus Paragonimus; species Paragonimus westermani. The sequence goes on from QNGE01007176.1 coordinate 8,400, forward strand.
TAGGGACGTAGTCATTTTCAGTAGTTAGGTCCCTTCCCGTCCCCTTCTTTTTCCTTCTCTCTTTCTATATAGGGTTTGCTGTTTCTTCATGGTTGTGTGGCAGTTAAGCATTAGTGTTAACCACTGATGTATTGCTGTCTATGATGATGGTGATGACGACACCATCTCGTACATTCAGATCAAGGTTCCTCTTCCATGTCTGAACATTTGAAGCAGTTCCGACACGGCAGAACTACCACCTACAGGCCTGAAGCTAACGAACAGGTTGAAAGGCTGAATTGGACTTTATGGGAAGCAATGACGCTTGCAGCAAAATCAAAAGACTCGTCTCTCAGCCATTGGGGAGGGGGCAGTCCTTCTTACATCTTACATTCCGTTCCCTCCATTTTATGCACCGCAGCTAACGCTACACCACATGACCGATTGTTTTCTTTCACTCGTAAATCCAGCTTAGGCGTGTCGTTACCAATTTGGTTTCTCATCACCCAACCAGTGCTCTGGCAGCGAAATGCGAGACGATAAATGAATTGGAACCAATTAAGTACAGATTAAAGCATGCTCATGTTCGATTACCTTACGGAGAAGGGGGAGACGGTGTTCCTTAGGCATTTAGCCTCAACGGGTGAAAATGAGTTCCAGTTTCCAGATCAAAACGATTCTAAGGAGACTTCAGATTCTTCAGACCTTAATGCGCCATTGGCTGTTTACACAACCGGTTATAACGTCGACGCATCTCAAAAACTTAGAACTGGGATTCCTACTCATGCACCCTCATCATTTCCAGCTTCCTACTCTTCTGATCACAGTACAGGTGAACAAGATGAGTCATCCATATTCGAACTACAGCGACGAACGAGACCTTATGTTTTGGGAAGGAGAGGAATGTGACATTTGTTCATTTATCAAACTACACCATTTCTTATCAGCGAAGTTTAAAGCTGTACGGGGTAGTGTAGTGAACCGTATTACCGTGTTATCGTTCTTTTTGGCATTATTCTGTTCTATGACCCGTATCAACTGTCCCCCTTCTGTTTTTAGTTCAGTCCAGTTGTAAGACGAATAAAGACTTTTTTACGGATCTCACTTCTTTTCAATGTCCGGCTAGATAAATCGTTGCGTTTAGTCATTACAAGGCCCTCATTGTAACCCCTTCGTGACATTTCAGAATCCTGACTCCCCTCGGAGGTTAGGTGGTAAGCCAAATGCCTATCATTTAGGAAGCACTCACAAATCCGCAAGACGATGACAACGACGCAGCTGATCGACTACAGTGGTTCACAGTGTTGCCCTCGGCGATTCATTCACCGTCGCAGGTTATAAATGAATTAACCATGGGCCAGGCAGATTGCATCAGCAATACAATTTGTTTCAACGTCGTGGCTTGGTTGAGCCGGATGTTTTCTAGGATTTTCTGATGTGGCGGACGATTCCGTTTCTTTTGAGTATTTTGACCACCAGATTACCCAGTTCTCTTGAATTTTCATCCTGAGTTCTGCCCCAGCTTTTGGAAGCTTGTCTGGCTTGTCTTAAGAGGGATCCATTCGTCGCCAGGTAGAAAAACGGCGGTGCCAAACCATATGGCGTTCACATTATGCGAGCTGGTCGTTAGCCACACTGAGCACTGCTGATTACGCAGCGGACTAGCGAAAGGTCCGAGGTGCACAGACGATGACCTAACGTAGAGGAATGCGAACATCTACCAACGATTTCGCCAATATGGGTGGGGTTCGTCTTCCGAGTTGGGGTTCTCGTGACTCAGATTTGCTGGCTGGATATCTTAAGTGAGATGGCGGCTAATCAGGTTCAATGGCATGGATGTTGTTGTTTTGGTCGAGTTGCCTGTGAACTGAGTACATCTAGTGACGCGGGACAATGGAAACCGTCGAGGATCCATCTTGCAGATGACGTCTTATTTTCGATTATGGCTCGGTTGTTCGTTTGGAAAGTGTAGGCATCTTGTTGTTGTGTGTTTGGGTGTAAGCGTATTTGTGTAGTAGTGAGGTCTTCTCTCATTTTTCTTGGCTGTAGCTTGTTTTTACTTTTCATGGTTATGTAGCACTTAAGCGTCAGTGTCAACCACTTCTATATTACTATCTTTGATTAGAATGATGCTGACGATGCGCAACGTTATGATTGTACACCAAACAGTTGGTGGGTTTAAAAGGCCAAGGGCAACTGGGTACTTCAAGTTGGAAAACCATAACTGATAGGGACCTGGTCTGTGTAGTCCCCTCTTGAGCAGATGACACAGTGTTTTGTGCGTTAAGGGTGTATGCCCACTAGAATGAGGTCATGGCGTATACAAAATTTTTATAGCCGCCCACCATCACCTGTACAGCTAATGGCAGAGGGATGGTGATCAGTTATATTGCACGTACAGGTGGTTGACGTACTGACCTACGAATTCAAGTTTCTAGCGAAAACCGAATTACTTACGTGAATATTCGTGGCTGCTTGGAAGCTGAGGTACTATCTGGGCGCCCAGACAGGCAGGAGATCAATCCAGCTTCACAACCAAAGCCTTTGGTTCAAAAGCCTATGTTGTTAGGTAGGTTGTTTGTGATAGTGCACTAGTACTGGTGCTTTCTCCGGAGAAAATTCCAACTTTCTTTCGACCCTTAACCTGAAAACCAAGAGTGTGATTCGTCAAGCTTCCACTTATTGGCTTGCTTGGCATGAGTGACTGTTGGTGTGATCATCACACTATCCAGTTGACTGAGATGCGCAAGTCGTCACACCGAGGTTAAGTCCAACCTCGTTGTGACGAAGAATATGACCACATCCGTCTGCATGTTGTGTTCAGATGTTATGTCGTTTATCATTGTGTGCTAACTGCAGTGAACTTGAAGAAATCCTACATTGGCAAGCAGCCATAGTCTATCAAATGCGTTTATTGTGACTTCACTCTAACTTTCCTACTTCATGACACAAAAGCGACTGTTAACTAAGATTGGGTTGACTGAAAGAAATCTTGCGTCAACGCTCGAAAAAATCCGTCGGCTTGTAGCCGAAGTTTCAAGGTCCTCCGCCGGGCTCACGTAAATTTCACTCCATTAGTAAATTCCCGAGGATTGTGGACTCAATATACTGCTGAAGTCGTGATCAGGTGTTTCCCTAGAATGAGATGATACAATGAATTGACAGACAGCACTGGACATAAAGCAATCCGCTAACCGGATTTCTTTAGCCTTAAACCTGACAGTATCTGCTGAGACGGTTAATGTAACTGCATGACCATCGTGTAAACTAAAGTGTTTATACTAATTGTTTAAACAGGCCTAAGGTTAGGCTTATTCGATATAATAAAACAATCAGTCTGTTAACAGAGACAATAAGCAGGTTAAAACAGGTTTGACCAACTACAGACTAGTGTGTATGTACATTTGGTTTATGAGCCTGGTTTGTTTACTCACTTTATGCTTCACCACTGTTGTGTACAGCAGCTGACAAGAATATGCTAGTTGGTGTTGCTCTCTTCTGGTCTTGTTTTTCTCATCTGTTTGGAAGGTAGCATAAATACTAAATTGAAGGTGTCTGTGGTAACAGGCATACCGACATTTTCTTCACTGACTCCAATTTACTGTCTTATCTTCTAGTGTTTGTGGCCGGAAACAGCGCTTTTTATAACCCCATGTGATGTAACTGGATAAGACTCACGGAGGCCTGGCTTAATACCATTTTCTTCATACACCTAAACCTAGTCATGGATAGCCAGCTGTGCTGATTTCTCTAACCAAACTTAAACAGTATACTGCTTGATAGAGTAGGTGCTTGAGAAGGCATTCATAAAGTGTGTCCGAATCATCCCAGTCGCTAACGTGAAACTACATCGTGTAACATTAGGTTATCTGCTGCGAACACAGCTGAGTAACATTTTCCTTCACACGTAGCCTCTGTCCTTGTTCGGATTGATCAGAGTTTTTTTTCACTTTGTCTCCAAGTCTCCAGCAGCTAACGAGGGAGCTTTTTGTTCTTAGGTTTCCCATAGACTTCTCACTGCATGGTGATGGCTGATCATCGTTGCACACGACACCAACAGCCAGTTGTAATTGATGTGAACGGTCAGTTTGCTGGTTCCTTGGAATGTAGCACTTTAGTTGTTGGATTTGTCCGCAATTGCACTTCGGCTTTGAAACGTAATAGGGCTGCTGGCCCAGATGATATCCTGCTGGCGCCTTCCAGAGGGGGTAAGGAGGCGTTAATGGAGGTTTTGATTCGGTCGTTTTAACTTGTGTGGACGACCGAGACTATCCCTCTGTGCTGGGGTCACTCAATACTAGTTCCTATATTCAAGAAGGATATCAGGCATTCTTGCGTAAACCATCGGAAAATTGCTTTGACTCCAGTCATTACTAAGGTTCTGGCATCCATTGTACTTTGTCGATCCACTGCAGCCCGGGAGGCAAACATTGAGTAAGAACAGGCAGGGTATCACTCTCGGCGGGTATGTATAGATCACATTCTCACGTTTCGTCAACTTCCGGTGCAGCATCATGTGCACCGTCGGCCAACAATCGCCGTATTTTCCGGCTGTAACGTTGCGTTTGATTCGGTGGGTCGATCTACACTTTTGGAGTCATGAGAAAAAACGCGTAGCAAACAAGCTTGTTTTTAGTGCTTCATCATCAGGCCAAATAAAACATTTATGTCTATATTACTTTGCCTTTCAAAGGCGTAGCAATGCTGAAAATACAACCATGAAACTTAAAGTAGCGCTTAACAAAACCTATTTCGCAGCTCAATTACGTATTCGGTTTACGTCCACACCAGTTTTGCGTCCCCAGCTGAAAGATATATTGCCTCTTTTTGTGTTTACCGTTTGGTTTGTTCCTGTGGAACAAGCTACATAGGCCGCACAACACGGCGACTATTTGAACGCATGCGGGAGCATCATCCGGCGTGGCTAGCTCGAGGATCGATAAAGGTTTGCTCATCAGCGATCGCTAATCATTTGTTGAAATCGAATCATCTGATCAACCCGGCCGATTCGTTCAAGCCTATCTATCGAGTCGGTGGAGCGCAGTCAAAGTGGGTCAGAGGTCGCCTACTAGCCATTGCATAAGCCATCGCAATCCGCTTACATTCGCCCCCGCTATGCTCACAAAAACGTCTGGTCAAAACACTGAACCTTCCGTGGCCCTGTATCGATAGCCCGGATCGATCTGTTACATAGGAGTACCGATTTTCCGAAAACGTTTACAACCCAATTCACTGGCCTACATAACTAGATTTCACGAGTTTGACTGACTGAACATTAATGATCACCATCCCTCACCCCACTGACATAACATCAGCGAACCCATATAAATGTGTTGCATTTAGCCTGATGATGAAGCACTGAAAACAAGCTTGTTTGGTAGGCGTTTTTTCTCATGACTAAACTGGGCATATTCACGATACTTTTGGAGTCGATTAGACGCAGGAATGTACCGACCAATTATATGAACATGCGGTCGGCGCTTTATTCCCATAGGTTACCTCAGGTTAGGATTTAGGGTGAACTGTCTAAAAGTTTGAGCACCATGAGCGGCGCACGTCAAGGTTGTCCTATTTCACCTTTTTTTCCGATTTCGTCATAGACGAAACAATAGGGACCGTCTGTGACACTCAAAAGCTGCCGGCGTGGACCTTCTACCTGGTGGCACGCTGACTGACTGATCTTGATTATGCTGACGACATGGTATGGTGTTCAACAAATTCCAAGCAGCACAAACAGTGCTAAGCACTATTTCGCGTTCTGCTAAAGACTTCGGAATGCGCTTTGCAGCCTCAAAGTGCAAAGTGCTTTTACAAGATTGTTGTGATTACATAGATTTAATGGTAGATAATGTAATCATGAAGGTTGTTGACCGGTCTGTTTATTTGGAACGCTGCATCAGCGGCGGCGGTGGCGGTGTAGAGAGTGAGGTAGAAATGCGTATCCCTAAGGCTAGGGCGGTGTTCGCTAATCTGAGACACCTATGGCGACAGACAGGTATCTCTCTGAACCTTCAGGGTCGCATAACTCAAACAACAGTGAGAGCTGTATTAATTTACGGAAGCGAAACCTGGCCACTCAGGGTGGAGGACGTGAACCGTTTTCAGGTATTCGATCACTGGTGTCTATGTTCAATCGCTCGTATCGGGTGACACGAGTGAGTAAACAGCCAGGAGGTTAGGTTCTTAGATTTGGCTGACATTTGCCAGTCATGTATTAGAGATGCCAGCTAGTCGTTTGCCACACCGAATACTCTGCCGCCACTGCGGCCGACTGAGGCAAGATACGAGGTGGACAGTTGGTGGCCTGACGTGGGAAGATGAGGTCGTTCACGAAGAGGTTGGCCACTATAGATTGAGTTCGTCTGCTATGTTAGGGAGCTCGTGACTCTCAGGGTCGGTGGCTTGAGACGTTAGTTGAGATGGTGGCTACCCGAGCTCAGTGGCGTGAATGTTGTCGCTGTTTGGCCGAGTTGTCTGTGGAGTGAGTGCACTGAATGGCACTGGGAATTGAAGTCCTTGAGGGAAATGTCTTGCTGATGGCGCCTTACTTTTGCTTACAGCCCGGTTTGTTTGAACCTCGCTGTTGAATGTTTGAATATGGACGTAGATATTTTCTCGATAGTTCGCTTCATTTTCCTTCCCCTTCTTTTTTCCTGTACGGGATTTGCTTCTTCATGGTTTCGTGACAGCTAAGCACCAGTGAGAACCACTGATGTATTGCTGCCTCTGCTGATGAGGTTTCCATGCCTTCGATGGATGGTAAAATGTTAGCGGACTTACAATACCGGTGGTTCCATCCTTCGAAATACCAGTGGCGGTGAGGCCTAAGGATAAAGAGTTTTATTCTATCACTTTCTGGTAAGGTCGGTATATCGTTGTAACCTGATTCACTGAAGCATGGCTTTGAATAATTCTTGCTGAAGTGAGTAGTAAGGTTGGCCGGATTCATCAACATAGCTCATCTCACAATGAACACACCAAGGTTGAAATAGTATGGACAAGGTGGATTCGGGAGGTTAACAGACTACGACGGAGTGTCATGGCAACTTCTGCGGAATCTGTGTAAACTGCTTCCTTTCTAGATCAGTCTATGAAACGACGGCATTGTGTCGTCCGTCTTCAACTCTGAGGAGACATTTTAGGATCGATGTGAAGTTCTTCATTTCCTTATGGTTCGGAGAATTATCATGAGGTCATGATTGTGTGACCGTGATCGGACTTACTGCTCTATTACGCCTACCATTGATACTGTTGAAACACCTGTTGATCTGTTTAGTTTTTATTTCTATTTACTTCAGTGAACTAATGTTCAATATTTTATTTTTCTTTCAGTTTTCCGTCAAATACAAACACGAAAAAGGTGGGTCTCTGAATACCTTTAATTATTATTAAAGGCTTGAGTTCACATTTCATCTAATGCCACCTATCTATCCTTAGTGCTGTTATGTCATCTCCCTGTCTTCCAATTTATTTGGCTACGTGGCTTATTGGAGGTTCGAAGTTGCAACCTTTGTGATAGCGGTTCAGCCATCCGTCTGACGAGTCTTGCCTGTCATAGGACAATTGAACTTATTTTTGGTGACTTGATCGTGGATTTCAGACGGCTCGAACATGGAGGTTCAGAAAAAACGTGATTCTGAGGTGGATGTTGTTCTTTCATGAGTGTGTTCCTGTATGTTTCAAACTGTAAAGAATAATAGAACGAATGGTTCGCATATTCTGCTATGTTCGCTTACAATCTGACTTCTTAGTTATATCGGTTTTGTTCTCGCGCAGACAAATTTCGAGCTGGGACAAAACCCAGGTTAAAAAGCAGTCACAAGCGTGTAACTCATGGTCCTAGCTACAGACTTGCTCTCATTTACATTTCAGTTATTGGTGCTCCATTAATGTTTTTATGAAGCAGGAGTGCTTTTTAGTGCTTAATAACAGTAAGCTTCTTTCACCCCATGTATGGGACGACGACATCGATGGTGGTGTACTTCCCCATCATAAGCGACTCACGTTTTAGTGTATGAATACATACACAAGCGGTCATGTAGTTGACCTAGTTGCACTGTGGTTGGAGCCACCTTTTATCCTAACAGTAGGAGGAAGAATCCATCACGAGATTAGAAGAATGAAAATGGACTAAAGCGGTTTTGCGTGGGAGTGGATTACAGATGACAAATCTTGTGTAAGATATTGCATAATTCTGTTATTCTTGTTACTATCCCCTGAGTGGATTGGAACTCAGTTCATAACATGACGGTTGGTGCTCAAAATTGTGTACACCTTTTGCTTACTATGTGCAAATGTCGAAACCGGTTGCATTGTACTCCCGGCTAGAGAGTGTGCTTAATAATATCTTTACAGCATAGCAATTTCAAACCTTAACGTCGTGAACTCTTGTGCTCGATATGACTGTCAGGCTTGTGCATTGCACCCGTCCAGAGGACTATGCTGACTTGAAACTCGGTCATACTAGTTACAACCATATCAGGCAGTACAAAAGGGAACAGTCGACGGAAGGCAGTTACACTCATGAGTTTGTGTATCGCCTGATTCACCTCGTAGAGGTAGTTCGGTGGTGAGACACTGTTACGTGAGCATACATCAGATTTATTTTTATAGTTGAGGCACTGCTGTTCCACGATTAAGGAAAGCGTGTTGAAATGGACATCCTCAGGTAAAACAATACTACAATCGTTCAACAGTTGGCCGTGCTCACTGGCCTGTTGTCCAATACGATTGAAACACTTGCCGTTTAATTCAAAAGCGTCGTATAGCTCCAAATACATCTACTGCACACAGCGGTAACCAGAACCGGTCATTAACACTGCACTGTCGGGTTAGACAAACCTCACGCTGTTAAGTGAGTCGGACTATTGAGTCTGACTCCCAGTAGGGTCCCCAAGGAATCCTTGCATTCTCACACGGCACACATTTGAGTCATCGACTCACGGTTGAGGTCGATCGAGTTAACTTTCTTTTGTGGCATACAAAACCGGAAAATATCGGAAGTTACCTTTCTCCCGATAGTAACACTAATATCCCATTATCATCTCGTTCTGTTTTGCCCTCCAACTTTTTCTCTCTTTCTTGTTTATTCGGGCGATAATTGTTTTCCAAATTCAAGACAATCGGAAAACGCTGGCGCTTTCAATGTCCGCGCTGTCGGGCAAGTTTGGCAAGCTTTTTGGCAATTGTTCTCTCAAGGTTGGAGCCTATCGTGTATAGCTTTTCGGAGAGGTAAATTCACTATTCTGACGCCGTTATCCACTTGAGCTCCCAATTCGGTAACTGTTGAACCAGGGTCTGTTCTGAAACTCTTAGTCAAGCTTGTGCGATTGTCACCTTGAGCTTCAAAGCATAGTAATATTTGCTTCATTGGATCCCGTTGAACGACAGCTTATGCTTACGCAAATCAGAAAAGCGCCGTGTACGCTCCTGCGTACATTAGTTCAGACACCATCATGAGTACGTTCTACCACATCCTCGTCAACCTTCCGAGGCAAACTAAACACTGACAATATCATACTGGAGCGACTGAGTGGTATTTTTAATGTTCGGGTACACCTCATTGACCGTGGTGAGAGACAGTTACAACTGTGCACATCCCAGAGTCTCAATTCTTCATGGATTGCATTTCAACACAGCAGTAAATGGTGTATCACACAGAGATCACGCTGCGGATCTCAGCTATGAGGACGAATCGATCTTGTGACAGTCATTTACGGGTGGCATCACTGGCACATTTTGGTGTGATCACCTGAACTCAAATCACGCTGTTGTACGTGTCGGTTTTGTTTTCCTATTTTCCCAGATGTCCTGCACTCGTAAGTGCAGGTAATTAACTAATATTCGAAAAAAGGGTGAGTAAATAACGTTTGGCAAGGGATATTGGTAAGGTAAATGCCCAGTTCAAATGCGATGATGAAACCTGCTGAACGCTAGGAACAAAACGCAGCAGCGTCGGGAGCTTGCTATAAAGGTTCGTGTTTCAAAGGAGTTGTGTATGCACGACAGAATTGTATTTCTGTTACAGCAATAAACTGTGTGCAAGCGCCGTCCGATTCCACCTGGCTCTGATTATATTGGCGATCTTCGGGAAAGTAAACGCAGGTGGACGAAAAGCCTGCACAGAGATTATCACTACTCCTCTTTTTGACAATCGAAAGGGATAGAAAACGCCCTTTTATCCAAAAATAGCAACGTTATTTTTCTCTTATTCGAAGTTACGTTGGTTGTCGAGGTGGTTAAATGAGAACATATTTGAAAAAGGTGGTTCCCCAACCAACAGCTAGTCGAGGAACGACTCAGCTGGCCCCAACCAGACCATATAGATGAAGGAACCCGAATAATCCGGTATTGTTTCTGACCACCTTCCGCTGGAACCATAAATGGCTCTGAGGTTAAGTTGTTGAAGCATGACAAGGCCCTTGGACTAGATCCCTGTCTTTATCTTTTCAAAGGTGATGAAGTTCAGTGACAAGGCGTATTCAGATAGTTAGAGAAACTGAACTGCCTTGTCGGTGGCACATATCGGCGGTAACTTCTGTTCTCAAAAGGTGGCCCGAAGTCCATTTGACACCCGTGGGAATGTCAGCCTAGTGTCTGTTGCATCCAGGTTACTCACTGGTCAGAGTGGGTTTGTGGATCATTGCCCCTGGCTTTCCTCATTCCTAGTGATGTTCGCCAACGATGCTCGTCCTCTCTGTTCCTGTTCACCTTTGCCATGGACAATATCCTGCAAGATGTTGAGAAATCCAGTGAGCTTGGCACTGAGCCTCTTCCTGACGCTATGTTAACCGGCATGGAAGATACGGATATCTTTTTACTTAACCGCATGCAAACCATGCAGAATGAGGTGAATGACCGGGCTGGTTGGTATGGAATACGCTTCGCACCTTCAAGGTGTTGGGTAACGATTCAAGACTTGACATTCTCACTCCAACGTTCTTTATTGCGGACATTCCGCATGGGACTGTGAACAGTTTCAAATGCTTGTGATAAATAGATTGAGAATAACACAACGTTATCAGCAGGTTGTACTGCTCTACGTTCCAACCACCTCAAATGGCCTTCCTTAGGAGTGTTATAATCGAAATCACATTAGTCAATTTCAAGTGATTGTAATATTGCTGATGAGGTATCACCGCGAATGACACAGTTAACTGCTCTCTTTGCCAATGTGTCTCATACTTGGCGTCAGGAACATGATCGCTTTGTGTGGGTGTCACCAAACCCTATGTTTAATCGTCATTCTCTCTCGTCGGTTAACCCACATCAAGTGGGATAATGACGTGGACAGTGTGGTCGTTTACCAGCATGTATTTCGGAACTTTGGGAGTATGCAATCAGTTAGTCAACTGTGTAGGTTAGTGCAGTCTGCGATGGTTAAGTCATGCACTCTCTGTGCCGACTGAGTTTTTCCGCACCGGACATTATTTGCTGAGGCCTCCAACAGTTAGGCGAGATCGCACGATGCTTAAGGCAACAAAATTGCCAGGATGTATTTGGGCCCTGGCTATCTCATCATCGTCAACATCATTTAAGGGCAAGCTCCACCCCCACCCAAAAAGACACGTAAGTAAGAGAATAGAACTACTAAAAGCAACTATGTTTGTACTTAGACGTTCTAAATCAAGGTGTCTACACTTTCCAAACAAGCAACCGAGCCATGGGTGAAAGTAAGGCGTCATCAGCAAGATAGATGTCCCTCATCATCAAAATGCACTCATTTCACAGACAACTCGGCCAAAACAACAACATCCATACCATTGAACCTGATTAGCCGCCATCTAACTTAAGATATCCAGTCAGCGACTCTGAGTCACGAAAACCTCAGCTCGGAAGACGAACCCCACCCATATTGGTGAAATCTTTGATAAATGTTTGCATTTCTCCACGCCAGGCCAACATCTGTGCACCTCGGACCTTTCGTTAGTCGGCCGCAGGATTGGCAGTGCTCGGTGTGGTAGGCGCTTAGTTGGTTGGAAACTGCCTGGGATGACAGCATGAGTGCATACATTCACATTATTTTTACATCTGTTTAATCTTTTTATTCCCTTTTCTTCTTTTGTGATTTTTTTCGGGTTACTCCACGTCACTGTTTTGCGATCGCGGCTTGAACCGTAATATCTTCTTATCACGTTCATGGCCGTTATGAGTAAACGAAATGAAAAACCTTGATGAATGTGGCAAGCACATACTGGTATTCTGTTGTGAACTGTGTTCTTTTAAGCCAAAAAGATGCTATCATGTCGAATGCCTGTTAGTAATCGACTTCATAATGTTGTGCCGTAGAAGCGATTTTGGTCAAGTTACCGATCGGCGAATTTTTTATTCCTTACTCGACCCAATTCAGTAGTAACCACATCGGCTGCAGATCGCGCGTGGCACAAGCCTTGAGTCTTATCACGATAGACTTTTTTCATCTCAAGACAATAAATGAAACCAAACGTCCTGTGTGGTGTAAGCCAAACCTTTAACTTCATGTGATCTGTGTTCCTGGGTTTTCTCAACCTAAACGCTGCGTAAACTTGACGGTAGCTTTTACATTCAGACACTTTTCAGCCAGCTCCTTTCGGAAAGAGTCACTACACTCGTTATTGTTACGTCTGATCAGTGGCGTACATATTTTCCACAGCTGTGCTTTGAATCCCAGCCCACGCTCTCGCGGAGAGCAACGACAGTGATCACTGTGAGCCAAGATTCAAGTCCCGGTTATGCTAATTGTGTACACTGCTGACCAGCTCTGACAAGAGGGAAACTCGAACATGGTCGTTGTTATTGAAGGTGGTTGACTGAACAAACTGTAAGGACACAAATCAGTCATTCGTGAGTGACTTTCAACTTTTATCAACCAGACTCCCGTGGTATTCGTCAGCAGTTAAAGTACCGCACAAGAAGTTTAATGATTTCGGGTTCCACTTTGGAGAGAAGCTCTGATCGTGCGGTCATCGACTGGATTTAACAGGACAGTTACTGCCTCCCTTGGAGTCAATCGCCAATCTGAGCACTACTCACGAGCCGATATGGCTGAATGCTTGCATGGGCTAATTCGATCCTGTTTAATGTGAGTTCAGTGGTGCAGTGGTGAGCATGAATACTTCATGAAAGCGCGGCCAAATTCCCGGTCATTGACAGGCTCTAAGCTCTAAGCTCTCTAAGTGAGAGCTGGCTCGGAAGTCTATCTGATTGCGAAACCTGTAGCCAAATGTGAGTGGTGTTTGTATTACGCCATCCAAAACCATTTTTCGTGACCGTTTTCAAAAGTAACTGGCTCCACTTTTGTTGAGCATATCCATCCATTATTATTTCTCCAAACTAGCGCACGAAGATGGGATTTGGTGTTGCGCCTGGGGTAGAAGTGAAAACGGTGATGTGGACTATGTGATGACTGGCTCATTGGACAACGGTCTCAAGGTGTGGAAATGGTGAGTCAATGCATTTTGTGTGTGTTAGTTTCTTTCCGATTGCTAGTTACAGTTGATTCTTCATTTCGCTGGCGGTTTTCATGGTCCCAATCGTCCTTTTCCTATTGTTGCGTTCCTCTGTTCTGCAGATTTTTATGGCTGTGACAACAGGCGTGCTTCACGCGAGTTAATTGTCCCCTTCCCGTCTTTATTTTCGGGACTCAGTTGGTTTTAGTGTGTTTCCCTCTGACTCGTTCACCTGATACAATACAGTTCAGCGTGCTCACTCAACACTGTCTGATTCGAATGCATCCGAAGCTGAGAATTTTCCCAGTTGGATTCCTTTTGATAGTTGGTTTATAGCTATTACATATCTGAACATCCATCCGCCCAGAGCGAATAAACCAATTGTTACTCAACAGGTACTAATGGGAAAGTCCACCATTCCCAACTCACAGACTTCTCTCAGCAAGCATACTTTGCAGTTTACACTCTCATTTGAGTTACATTCATGGTGCTTAGTTTGAATGCTCGCAGTTGCAATCACTCTGCTCATCGTAGATGACTGTATCTGTATCGACGCTTTACTATTCAACTCACAGAAAGGAGAACAAGTGCCAACTACAAAACAAAAGATAGAGAAAAGATAGATTAATTATCGAAGACACCTATTCCTAAACTGATTCATTCGACGTCAAGGCTCCTGCACAATACGAACAAAAATGGTGCCGTAACTTGGAATGAGGTGTCGTCAGTTGTAATATGGCTTCTTCGCGGCTTTCGCTTCCCCGCATTAAGTGCGTCTACTGTACAAACACTTCAGCTAAATCACACAGCAACGCACGTTACTGAGCTTGATTAATTGTCATCCCATGTGCAGCCACTGACTCTGAGTTGCGATGGCACCAGTCTAGGGCACACCTGATCAACGTTGGTCAACCCTTCGATAAGTCTTAATTTCTCTACGCGCCTTTCACCGGTCTGCCGCGTTATTAGCGGAAAAGTGTTTGCCACATCCTCACGTTTGAGTCTTTATGAAATCGTCGTTGGATCAGCTGAGTAAAGTGCACGTTAATGACCAAGAAAAAGGACAATTGTTAACCGGTGGTATCCATGACGCTGTTCAAGAATTTGGCGAAGGGCGAAAATGCGCCCAAATACATCGTTGCTCAGGACAGATTCCTGCTTGTGTTTCCCTTGTGTCCACATTCGGGGCTGCACTGTGTCGATGAAGTGCAACGAATGCCAGAATCGTTGTTGTGACTGGGGTCGAGTTGATTCCCCCATTGTTTTTGCTGGATTGTCTAGTTCTTTTTTCAATGTTGGAACTATTGTCAAATGACCTTATCTCGGAGCGATGTTCTGTGTCGTTCAATCTGGTTAGAGCAGTTGAGTCAGAGTCTCCACCAATGCATGATCATCTGGCGCAAGCCATCTGGTTCAATAGACCTATTGCTTTTGAAAGGCGAAGTGCATTCGGGAGCCTGACCTTTGGTGAGTAGCTCCATAATATCAGTGGATCAGGGTGGGACATTGCATGTTTGCGATGCCCACACGGTAGACACGATAGGTCAACCGAAGTGGCTGTCACAGTGTTTTGCCTGGCGGTCTAACCTAGATTTATTGTGGATGAGTATTCCATCTGTCCTGCTGACTGATTTGCTATGAGAAGGACGCCGTGGACTAGTGGTACGGCTAAGGTTGATACATCTGGTGATGTTCCATAACTTACTAATGGGTAGTCGGAGATTCGACTAATTTCTAGTTTAACACCATTCACATTTGATCGTAGTTTTCGCATTTAGATAGACTTTCCAGCCAACCTTTCCGAGAAGTCTACTTCCAATGGTATTTGAGGATGGAGTGCTTATCAGCCGCGAATTTGTCGGGAAAGTCGCCAGTTCCCCGAAAATATCGTGTGACAAAGGCTAACAAAGTACACTAGTGACCTTCATAGTTGGTACGGTCATGCGCCACTTCGTCCTTCAACCTTTGTGTTCAATCTCTGGCACCCTACCTACGCACCTCAACGCACACATGCCTACATCTCGCCTACGCGCATCACTGTACTTTTCGGCTCATCATTTGGTCTGTCTTTGAGTTTCTACTGGTCACAAACCCTTTAAATATGGTCTGTTTTGTGACCGTGTTGTCTTCGGATTGAGTGACGTGCGGGGACTCTGTCCGGAGGCCAGTCTTCTTTCTGTGTTCATGCGTTGGCCTCGGGTGGTTGGGTTGGCCGGGAAGTTTCGAACTAGTCGTGCATATTCCATAGTCCGTTGTTCGTTACGGTTGACTATCTTTCCGTTGTACGCCGTTTCACTGACCGTTATTCCGTTATTTGTTTGCGTGCTCATAGGACATTGAACCAGTTACATCAGAATTCGACACTATAAAGCACTATCCGTGATTCCCCACTGGCCATCTGTGATTACTCATTTCGCAGACTGGTTTCACTTAAAGGCTTCTTATCCGTAAGCTGATATGCTGGGTAAAACCCAGCTGGCCATTCATGATATTTATCATTGTGTAACCATCCTACTTCTGTCAACCGTACAGAATTCTTCAATAAATTTCTAATCGACCGGAGACAAAAAGTCTTACACTGACGTCAGTTAGTACAAAAGCCTCATTACACAGTGAAAACAGAGGTTCTCATTCTGGTCTCTTTCGGTTTTGAACTAGTTGGTTTGTTTTAGTTTCGCCTTACAAATTGTCCACAGTTGTCCTCGGTTATTTCAGTTTTACGGAAACTCACTTTTCTCCTACCGTTTCCCATAAGCAATCCCACAACTGTATATGCAATGGTGTCACATCAGATTGCTGCGATTGTTTGTTTCGTTGTTTTTTTACCTATGGCCAGTTGTGATCCGCGTTTATTCGTCCAACCCATTTCCCAGGGTAAATGACCACCTTGAATCCCTTCACTCGTGCGAAGGTCATCGGTTAGGCGTGATTTCAGTGGACATCAACTCAGCTGGATCTATGGCTGCTTCTAGCAGTCTGGATAGCCAGGTAATATGTTTTTTAATCAGACCATAACCCGTTAACCTTTTAATACATGTCTCAATCAATCTTGTGGTTGTGATTTTGTCTCTAGGCCGTTGGGCGGAATCGGTGTTTGATTGACAAGTGGATTGAGAATAACAACGTTACGAGCAAATTGTACTACTCCACGTTTCAACCACCTCGGGTGGCCTTCCTCAG
>QNGE01007177.1:0-15718 GCA_008508345.1 Paragonimus westermani
TGTGTCGGGGTTTCGGTAATCGGTGAATCGAGATTTCCACCATAGACCCCTCATCCAGTTTTGTCTTCAACCTTCCAGTGCCTTATGTATGACAAGTCACGCAACACTGTCCATCGAGGCAGCCTGGTCACAGACAACCCCGTCTCTGATAGGTCTGTTTGGGCCAGCGTGCAAAAGGAGTTCGGAATATTTGGACGATCTCGCTTAGTATGCCAGGAAACTAATATTTACTGTCACAAGTTGTCCTCGGTTATTCGGCACTCTATTACTTTCGCGTGATTCGTACATATGCATATCATAAGTCTTCCGCCATTTTCTAATGGCATGGTTCACATCTTAAATATAATAGATAACATCGTCTGATGTCCAAAAGCCGTTTCTTTGTCTGAAGCCTCTTTCCAAAACTGTCACGCACGGTCTTATTGAACATTGGGTGCTATGTTACGGTTATCCGACCGCCAGTAAGCTCGCGCTAATAGATTTTTTTATTGGTTATTGCTGTTAACCACTCGTCCACTGATTTGAACGCGTAAAATTTCGAGCACATAGACGAAAACATTCACCAGAACATCATGGCCGCAATTATAAGAAAAATATCGGGCCGCATCGATAATAACGGATCATTTCACGCACATTTCATGGAGGAGCTTTCAATGGAACCTCAAATATCTACTGGAAAAACTGAAGCTGTTTTAGTGAAAGAGGACGGTTATACACGTAAATAAGTGACTACGCGAGAAGTGATATGACGGAAATGCAGTGGTATCAATCGTGAAAAAATGGTTCCGGAGGCAGCGTTGCGTAACTAGTTCGTTTTAGTCAAGTATGCGTCACGCGAATAGCAGTAGCTTCAAAGAAGGGAGGTACTGCCCGTGGTATGGTTATGTTCAGTGCACACAATTTGTAAATTCAAGGAAAATGGGTATCCTTCTGTAGTGCTAGATCCTGAATTCGTACGTCCAGAGTTTCCCCAACCTTATGCTGTCGCGAATCGGAAGTCGCAGGGAGAAAAAGATGAATCTGCAAACAAACTTTATTTATTGATTTACTCACCGTTCACAACAGACTTCAACGTAACAATTAAGGGGTGCTAGGGAGCTGGACGTGAGAGCACCTTGAGCACAACCGCACAGCAGACGCCAGAGAAGAAGAGTGTGTCGACGGAAAATTCCAGTCGACCTTCAGAATTCAAACAAGCGTTAGACTGGTTAAGCGGCGTTCCTAACGGTAATAGTTCAACATTGTTATCCTAGTGAATGCAACCTACAGGAGTAGAGATAGTGCGAACTCATTACACTCCTATCCACCAAAATGAGTCAACTTCATTCGGCTTTTACAGAGGAGCCGCCAAAACTTTCCAGCAATCGGAAAAATTTGCACTACGCGAGCCACCTGTCTGTCAGACCACATTGACACTCGATCGTGGCCTCCAGTTTGAACGCGGTTATTTTGTGGGGAAATTAAACTTGCTTAGATGCTACCGCAGAAACGATAACCAATGCCACGCAACTGCAAACGGACTGGTTATTGAGTAGTTCGCTAGCGATTCAAGTTCACACCGAGTTACGCGTAATCTGTTGATCCAGTAAATGCCTTTCTCAATACCCAACGACAGAGGAGAATCTATCTTTAAAACGGCTAATGAGAAGTTGTTCATAGAAACTGAATGTAATACGGTGCAAGAAAATTAAATTTCATCTTGAATGTGAGAATCCTCAGGAATTAAACAAAGGACGTGCCTGTATAACAAGTCGACAACCAGGCACTGCTTCATAGTAGTGGACGATAAAAGGGAATTGAGTTCATTCATTGGTTGATTTGGAGCAAAACGACTGTTCGCAAATCGAAAAGTGATAGAATTAGAAGTTATTCGAGAAAAATACAGAAGGAAAGTGTCTAATTTCGGCTGTTGAGAGTTTACAGGGCTCGGACTAAATAAGGGTACAAGAAACAGTAACAGTAGCTGATGTAAGAACAAAGATGAATAATGCGGTTTATTTAGGGAAGAAACAAAGCGAAGGGCCACCTTTTGATATCAGTCAATCAATCAAAGTTCAGAAACCTCCTAACAATGCAGCAGACCTTAACAAAACCAACGTAGGCCGAACGTTTTCATAGACAACTGAATGCAGCCATCGCGGCAGTCAACGAAATCCGTTAGACAAAAGATATCAATCGTTATTTTTTTGTATCTATGTAGCCCCCAGAGTTGATCAGCAGGTTTCTGATGCCGGACTCCTCTATGTCCAACCGCCAAGCCTACGTCCATTTTCTTCCTGCCGCAGACAGTCTCCGGTATGATGCTTTTTACGCCAGGCAGCTCGTCTCTCACATTCGCTCCTTCTGTATAACGGACGCAGAGGAGCTAGACCGCAAAACGTTTGCCCCTGAAGACCTTCACAACTGTACGAACGTGTTATTTTGTGTACACTTTTCACGACACACAGATGGGTGACCTTATGAGGGTCACTTTGAGGTATTCCAAAGAAAGGACCATTTCTGCTTCATTGAGCATAAGGTTCTCCGTGGAACAGTTAGCATCGACCGCCTGAGGTCTGCCGACTTCTACAGGACTAAGATGCTCTCTCACGCTTTTCCGCAACCCATAGCACCCCAGACTAATGCATCTTAACAAGCAAATGTCACTGTTTCTCCGTCGTTTCCAGCATCCACTGCAACGCGCTTGGGTTGTTGGGTGTCTTAGCCCAAACGCATGATAAAGCAGTAAGTTTTTAACAAATATCGTCCTATTCCAAAGTCAGAAATGACAAAAAGAACGAAATATTCATTGAACCAGTTTCTGGAAAATATCGCAAACATTTTTCAAGACACAAAACACCTTGCGCCTGGCGTACCACTGGATGACTTTCTTTCTTATTAATATGCCTAAACTCATACAGTTCCACTTTATATGTTTGCTCGGTCATCCAAGTCGGACAGTCAACCAAACACCGACAGATCTGTCTGCTATACGCTTCCCCAGAACTTTTGACACCGTAAAACAAACACTCGATTGGAAGCCCACTGTGAACCGCTGAAATAAGTACTTTCCCGTTTGTAGTATCTTCGAACAGCCGAGCAAACGCAAGCTGTTCACTTGTTAGCTGCAACAACATGAACTAGACCCAGACACTGGTAGCTGGCCATAGCTGACCTCGCGTAGATCGAAGGGTTGCAATCGCACTGCCCTTCAACAGGGAGTCTGCGTAATGAACTGGAAACAGATCCCGGTCTGTCAGCTGTATCATATGTACAATAGTCTCGGAGTACTAGCTCACCTTGTAAATAGGAGCGTAAGGATGACGACCTGATACCTGCCACGCGCTAGTCTATTTGAACGTTTGCTGGCTTATGTGCACCAGTGGCTGCACGCACTTTTCCGGCTTGTTCGTGCGCCCAAAGACCATATTATCAGATTTCTTATTTACTCTTGCGTATCGGTATCACTTGGGTATTCACCAGGTGGCTTTTAATTTTTGTATACGTTTGGCCACTTATTTTTCATGTGTTTGTTTCAAGTCGGAATCCAGCCCGCACACCTGACAGCTATGGAGTCAATGTAAGTATGCTTTAAACAACTGCGCATTTCTGTTTACATGTTCTTACTACTTGTTTCTATGTATATCAGCCATAGGAGGCCTGGTATAATATCAGTGCTGTTCTCTTCGGTTGTGCAAATAAGTATACGCAGCGAACTGCAGAAAATTTGGTTATTTGCTTACATTATGCAATGGAAAACATGGAGCGGCGTACCGTGAATCTTACCCAGGAGGGCACTGATGGCAAATTTACATGACGCAAATGTACACAAAACCTAGTTCTACCGGTTGGCTCGGAAGCTGCAGTAATTGCGCCAACCTAATGGACTGCGGATGACTGCATTCGGGTTAACCACGCCTTAGACAGCATCAACCAGTAAATTACGGTTTATGTGTTGTCTTCAATTCTTAATGGAGCTATGTGGAGGACGATCCCCACAGCATTCCGTTGAGGCAGATTTTTGACCCCTCAGTGAAAAAAGTTGCCTCTATGTTGAAGGGTGCTTGAAATCACGTAACAACCAACCGGTGCTCGTTTAAGCACAGAATTATCGGCAGAGTTTCGTACACATTTTCAAAGCAGAATCTCTAGGTAACCTTCCCATAACAGCTCAGCTTTTGATTGGTTTGGTGGTGGAGTGTTTGGGACGTGGAGTCCTACTTAGAGATTTCCGGGCTTCCGGTGTTGTTTCGCAGTTTGGCTCGTAGTGCACTTAATATATGTAGTCATCAGGTTCCTGTTGCTGGTACGAATCCAGCCGAAACACACAACATTCACTATTAGGGGGCTCTTCGGTGCGGGCGTGTAATAAATTAACGTTTCCCAGATATACGCAAAGTGTATATACGCGAAGCATACGCGAGATATACCTGGAGTGTGACTACGTTTATATGGGGGAGACCCAAATTATATTGTGCGATAATTATGGCCGGTATGCGGAAAGAGCCAGGGAGATTCAGGATCCGACTGTTGAGCGCGCCAGAAAGCCAGAAGTGTGTGTGGTGCCATTGATGTACATGGGCCGATAAGTATGCAAATAAGCAAACGGAATCACATCCAGCAAGTGAACGGTAAGCAAAGATCCTTATGGCTCTTTGCATAATGTGAACTAGGATTTTGGGGGGGATTTTACACATCGTGCAGCAGGCAGATCGCGGCTACCTCCAGACCACTACAGGTCCATAATTACCCAATTCGCCGTACTACTTACCAGTAACAAGGTTTTGAACGGTAATTTTCCGTGCTGCTATGCCAACAGGAGCTTGACTGTGACTGAGTGGATTGTCTAATTAGGTTTCGCCAAACACATTCTGAGTTCCGGATGAACCCCATCTGGGTCACTGTTTGCCTTGTTGTCTTCCCAGTGGCTGGTCATTCACTGATATAAAACCACAACTAAATACAATCAAACCTTATTCGCAATTAGTCGTCAGTTTAATTCCCCAGCGCAAAAATGGGATAAGTCCATTCGAAAATGTGGATTTACAAGACATCTGAATGAAATCTATATTTATGGATAGCGTGTCCGATCATCTGATGCTGCAGTTTCGAATGACTTTGTCAGGAGTCTAGTCATTTTCAAGGTAAGGAAACAACAGTATTCATTTTGTTAAAGTTTGTTTCCATCGTTTGTTGACGTAATGTTGATTCGTCGTAGTTTGTAGTGCCATCCGATCGCACGTTGTTGACTTTTTGGACCTTATAATCCTTTACTGTCTAGTAAAAGCCCATCCTCCTTGAAACTCCACCAGTCCGCTACTTCTTCTGTTCTATATACTAACCCATACGATTGGGCTGCTCCATTCGTCTAATCGAGGCAATACCCACTTTCTTGACGATGTAAAGACCTGATTTATTCGTTATTGACTACGTTTGAATTTCGATTGTCTTATGTATCCTTCTTGTTGCAAACTTTCGCACGCGTTTAAACGTATGTACGAACTAGTAAGGATACTGAGAGATACTCTGCCCATTAGAACTTACGATTCACGTTGCGTGCTGGCTTTCCGTTCCACTGTATTATCGTTTCATCTTGATGCCCGTGCGCTCACACGCTGACCTCATGCATCAACAGTATATCTCTTACTTCCCTGTTGCGTTATTCCCAGCCGGTCGTTTCGGTTTGTTTGATCGTACGGAAAACACTGTTCTTGTTGTCTAACGATTGAAGCAACGACATCTGATCATTATTCACACTCAATTTTTTATCGGTTCCTCGTGAATTTCAACCTTCTGTTTATTATTGTTTGTCACGTCAATAACACATCCCTGTTGGCTGCAAGAAGACTGTGGTTTTTGGTTGATGAGTGATAGAATTACCAGCCTCTGAGACCACCTCCTTTTTTCTACTGCCTGTTCAAACCGTCCTCTTGTCTTACTAGTAACCTGCTCCTTGTTAACTCCCAGAATTCTGTTTCACGTTGATGTAATGAAGATATTACCCCTAACACACCTTTCGTCCTACAGAATGACCTTGTTTCCAGGTCCGATTTTCGCGCTATTTCGGACTGCATCGGTTATGCTGTACAGTAATCATTTGACCCTACAGGGTGTTCTGCTTACTGGTTCCGTACAGTTGATGTCTCCACAAGAACTCACAACTGATGTTCGTTGCGTTTGTTTGAGTTAGCATTTACTCTTTTAGTACTGCCAGATGCTACCGCCTTCATTGTTGTCTCCAACTACTGACGCTTGGGAGGGGGTTGATTTGCCAATATCATTTGAGATAACTGACGCCAAATTTCGTCCCACTGACATCGATCAGTCGCTCACATTTGGCAGTGAGTTGCGGTTCTACTAACTACGCTCTACTGATCGTTTCCGAAATCGTGCAGAATCAACAACCAGCCTATGCTTTTCACTGACGGTCAGTTACCTGGCTCTAAGTTGCATCATCAGTGTGGTCTGACTGACACTGATCACCTTTAGCTCGGTCAGCAGAGTGCTGGTTTCTGTTCTCTGGGACTGATCGCACCAACTACCAGGTTCTCAAATAACCGGGAACACATGTAAGTCGTAATGCCAGCAGACTTAGCTGAGCGTGTGAATGCACACACAGAAACAAAACAAGGTCACTGCCGTCGGACATGTGTGTGAGTGCCGTCACACGTGTTCGCTTTTGCGTTTAAACGTATGTTTGGGCTCTTCGTTTGTCGAAGTGTCCGTATATGTATGCTGTATGTTAGCCAGTTGTATTGAGTTGAAATTTTGGTTAGTAAGACATTTAGCCTGGGAAACTTGGGCAGTTTGCTAGAACTTGTAGCCGATTATGCACGATATCACCGCCTCATTCGATTCGTTTCAATCAGGCTTTTGCCCTTGACTGCATAGGTCTTCCTACAAATTCCAGTGGCCATTAGTACGGCCGTGCAACTAACACTGAGTTCTTCAGTGTTCCCATTTGTCGTTCACTCACCTGACTGAATTGTGCCCGGTTCCGTAATACGCCGCTGGTGTAACTTAATGTATCGTAAACATGAACGTGTGCACCCGCCATAGGCCGTCGAGTGGCGAATGCGTGCGCGCACACGGCCAAGATCAAAGTTGAAGGGCATGGAGTCAGTGACTCACCCATTTGCACACCTGTGAATTCCCAAGTAGTGAAATAAGGTGAAACCTACTAGGGACCCTCGCGGGCAACGGCAGACAATAGAAAAATTAGTGAACGAAGCTTTTTAAGTCGGCTTACAAACTCCGATTCGTTTAAAAAACCGTTTCGTTATTACCCGGGTAACATAATCGGCTACTACTAATAACATCCAATGAATGGTTTTTGAAAGGTCGTTAAAAATATAGGAATTTTATTTAACACCTTTTAAAAAATGACTTCTGAGAGGTATATACATAGTGTGCTGTCCATCTGTTAACGCGGTTTTCACAATGATGGCAGAGCCATTGCGGCACTATTGAATGTGAACTCGGGAAACCTGTAAGAAGAGGAATGTGAGGGAAATATTCAATGAATGGAAGACAGCAATCAAAATACAAACAATATGCACACGAAATTATGTACCACACACAGCATCAGAGACAGCGAATGTTTAATGAAATGAAGTTAAGCTATATTCCTGAAGGTTCTCGCCGATCTTACGGTCAATGGTGGATGTGCACCCCATGACCGTAAAAGTCGTAATTTCGGTCGGACAAAATTTTGTTGTTAACAACACTACCAGTATAACTGGTAGCTCTACGAATAGTATACCTTCGAAAAGATTTTGAACACGCAGTACATACAATAATAACTATGAAGCGTATTTTGTAAGAGTTACAACAATGATAAGCTTCTCAGCTTTCGTGCAAAGAATGACAGGAAAAAATATAAGGAGTATTGATTCTACAGCATTTCGGTTAAACTGGAAAACAGTTACCTCGCTAGTCGTCATGCACGTAAACATTTCTCAGTTTGGCATGCTTCACCGTGCACTTCATGCGACCGTTTGCCCTGTCACGCGCATCACAGAACCAAAGTCGCATATGTGCACGAACTTCGTCACCGGAAACGTCAGTATACCTCTGTTGACTATGAACAGCATGTATGGTAAATGTTACAACAAACAGTGAGTAATCGGACAAAGCTTTGGTCTAACTCCATTGCTAATAAATCATAGGCCTGTCTGTTATATGCTTCCGTTCAATTCGTCGATATGGCCTAGTCTTGATGGACGGGGAATAAGTAAAAAAAAAATGAACTGATACACTTACAAAAACTTCGTAGGCGACTGATCTAGCCAATTCAACGTCTCATGCATCGAGGTCTTCCACTATTTGTGCTGCTGATGGTGGGAACATTAATAGTATGACGAGTGGTTTGGAGCTAGTGGAGAGCGGCAAGCTGCGAGTCATTTGGATTTTCACCGTCTGCAACCGGCAGGTGATTGCTGACAGTGTTGAAACTAGTCCCTCAACTAATTCCCAAATTGACGTAGTGTCGTCTCGTATGGAATCCATGCTTCTCTCTAACCTAAGAAAACGTTAATGTTACACCATACACTTACCTGTTAATGGACAGAATTCGACTGGACTGAAGAACTGTAGACTGAAAGGCGTAAGGGTATTAGCTGGAAAAAAAACAGTTACGTTGACAAGCGGTAGTGTCAGATTAATTATTGGCTATAACTTGCACTACCAACGGAGGCGTAGTTCGTAACAGATTGGAGATCGAACTGTGAGGGGCCCAACAATCGGTGAACTCTGGGAAGAATTAAAATGTCGTACCTGAACGAGCTGCACTTTTAACAGCGTAATTACCTAGGCCTAATTGGTTTTAGGTAATGTCCGTAGTGGTGAAGTGGAACAAGTAGAAGGGGTCTGATTGCTACTGCCCTTCCTCTGATGATCCTGCTGACTCTTATGATCAGCATCAGAGCCGTGGCGCACGGAGACTTTACCGTTTTCCTTGTGCATAGCATGTAGTAAAATTCCTAAATCGGCTAGTGCGATCGGAATTGGCATCGGATGATTGTTGCACTATCTCGCGCTCCACGGCACGTAAGTCGAAGCAGCCGTCAGAACTGGCGAGAATTAATTGATGAAAGATATGCTTGTTCGCGTGTCATCAATCACTTCATATCGCGGAGTGGTAAGTAGTAGGGGTGCATGTTAAAGCAATAACCCGTGATAAACGCCCAGGTTGCGACTGCCTGGCCACGGAATAGTGTGTCCATCTGTGGACGCTATGTTCATAGCAGCAGCTGAGTTGTCTTCAACTAGTTTGATCACGGAGAACATCTACAGGCATTTTGTGGTGGAAATCCTGATTCACTGATTACCGAAACCCCGGAGCAACAGAAGATCTGACAAACGGCCAATCCAAATATCGCGTTAAAGATGCAACATCAGGATTGGACGAACAGTCTCAGTGTTGTGTCTTCCGTTATTCGCCAATTCATCTGTTCCGCGTTCCACCAATTAACATACAGTTTATGATGTTGCATGTGCTAATGAGATCAGTCAATGACAGGCTGTGATTTCTTCAATACTGTTGTACATCCATGAATTCGGCGTCTCAATTCATGAATAACAATTGTTTACTGCTACCAGTACCAGGTGTTCTCCTTATCACTTGCGTGGGAGGTTTCAATTCAAGTACGATTCCTAGGGCTATTCGAAGTCCCTTATTCTGAGTACCACGCATTTGTAGTAATCAGTAGTACAGGATCACATCTACCCCGATTTACTCACAATGGGAGTTATAGAAATCTTATACTAATGCGGTCTACAGAAATTTGTTAAAAATGTAAAGTGGGCATAAAAACCGCACATTGCACTTGCACAGAATATCATCTGCAATGCAACGATATACAGTATCCGACAAAATGTTTACTTGGAAAATCCAAAAGTTTACTGACAGTAAACAAAATTATCATATCGTGAAAGATAAACGGCATTTACTTAAACCGCAACGATGTACAACAAGTGCCGGTCTTTTGTTTACAGTAACGGTGAAGTGCTTGAGGAGAATACGTTGATCTGCACAAGATCACTGTTGTCTGGTAAATATCGGTACAATGGGAACGGCAGTGTCATCTAACACCGAGTCGGTCATATTCATTGGCGGATTATAGAGAGTTACGGCAACCCGCCGAAAACTTTGCTGAACAAGACTCAATGGAGCATGTACAAAACCTTTCGAAAGAACGCATGAATGAATCCAAAGGGAACGCCGAAAATTCATCCCGTGGACTCGAATGTAGTTGGGTAGTTGAAACAAGTGGTGCATAGTGTGCATATTGCATGGTGCTCTGGTCTGTAAATATGACCGAAGTTTTCAACAAACACCATAAATAATCGACAGACAAAATTGGAATTCACAAGATGCAAAGTGGGATGACATAATGAAAAATGAATGCACATAAAATGTTTCCGAAAATTATGTCGTTTACAAGGATCCAGTATGCCACGGAGAACAACTGGCCCTATGTACAATAGAAAATGATGGAATTCAGTGATTTTCCATCGTTTAACATCCTTCAGTGGTGGACAACGAAGAACGAAGTCACACAGGGTCTGAACTGAGTGTGACACTGTTCACATTCAAGCGGAGGTGGCGGCCGACGATAACAACGGGTTGTTATATCGCGGAGTGACAGAGTGGATGCAATTGAGCTGGAACGATTCCTGTGACGCAGTGATGTGGTACACACTGTTTTGCACCGAAGAGCCGATTCCCCCAAAGCTGACTATGAAGGGAAAAACACTGGTCTCCCGAAAACAGCGTTTATTTTCTAAGCCCGAAATTCCGAGTGCCCAAGCCGAAGTCAAAGTGCCGAAAAGCCGAAGTCAAAGTACAAAATGTAGCTCTTGCGTTTTTATAGCTCGTCAAGCCATCGGGTGAAAAAAAACAGCGAACTAGTGTCCAGTATGTGAGTCGGCGCCAGAGGTAGAAAAATTGTTGGTACATCAAAGGAATTTGGCTTTACAGGAAAAAACGGTAAATGCTCACTCCAGTTAATGGACAGTTTTTTGGGGGTATGTGACATCCCTAACACCTCCCCTTTTTAGAGTATTAGTATCGGGGGTTCTTGCGATTCAACTGGAAGCACACAGTAGGTTTTCTCTTGCTGCCAGGTTTCCATGTTCCATCATTCGCGCGGTAATCTCTGGCGTACACGGCTGACCCCACTTCGAATAAAGATCCATGCTTCGCCGGTGGCGTCTTTTGATAAGCCGTGGTTCTCGGCAGTATGGCGTGGTGCATTGTCCGAAGTTTTCGGCCCATGAGTGCTTCTGCGGGAGACAGCTGATTTGGTGTGGCACAGTTGGGAGTAGTTCTGTAGACAATCAAGAATTTTCGGAGGATTTCTTTCGACGTTCCCTCTCCCCGTGACTTGAGAAACGCTCGCTTGAAAGTATCTACGAAGCGTTCAGCCTGACCGTTGGACTGGGGATGGTAAGGTGGAGAGCGTATGTGACAAATGGCATTAAGCGTGCAAAAATTCTGGAACGCACGTGACGTGAACTGTGTGCCATTGTCTGATACGATGGTCTCTGGGAGTCCATGTTGGCAAAATATCCTCTCCAACATCTGCAAGTTCTTCTATGTGGTAGGGGGAGATACAGCGGCGATCTGCGGCCAGGGTACCGCTGCCAAGCGAGGGGGCTTTGGCTGCTTGTTGATTGGACAAAGCGCGACTCACGTGATTACAGACTGTGTTGATGGGAGTGTCCTCAAAACTCAATCGATCAAACCAGTCGCGGCCAAGTAAGTTGAGTTTTGGTGTTGTCACGAAGCAGGATCCGTGAAACGTTGTACCACGGAATGAAACGCGGCAATGCAGCTGACCCCTGAGTGGAACGTGACTACCACATGCACTGATGGTGATCTGTTTGGCCTCTTGTACCGTAGGTTGCCCGAGCGTGTGCCAGAGTTTCTCCGAAATGATCGTTATGTCGGATGCAGTGTCTAACTGTAACCGTACTGGCTGACCGTTGATATATAGGGTTATGAATTTACGACGGCTTGGGGCGTTGACTTGGAAGACTACCATCAAGGTCTTTTTGTTGCCGACTGCTGTGGATCGTGACTTAGATCGCGACTTCGAGCTGGACCTTGAACCAGCAATTGTACGTTGCTGACATGAATGACAATATCCTTCTTTATGGCCGACTGAATTTTACTGCCGACATCTGTGTTGTTTGAGTGGGCAGAACCTGACGAAGTGCCAGACCCCACAGTGCCAACATGCTGCCGGAGGCTTCTTCCCACTTTTCGGGCAGTTGTGTGTGACGGGCCGGGGTTGCGCAATTTGACAGTAGAAGGATGTTGAACCGCATGAACTTCGATACCACCTTGGCCCCCAGACTGGACCAGAGTGGTGTCATGCTTCAAGTTTACCAGTCGTTGGTACTCTGCAGCCATGTCGTTCAAGGTGAGCTTGGGTTCCTGTTCCAAACGGTGCAGCAACCAGATGCGTATATCAGCCAACCTTGGAGATTGGAGGCTGCATATGGGCATCAGCGACTTGAATTGATCGTCCGTCAGGGACTTTAGCTTGAAGCGTTCACATTCACGATTTACCAGTCCAACATGCGTCACGAAGTCATCAGAATCGTTCATTACCAGCTTGAGACATTTGTAACGAATACTGAACAAAGAAGATTGATCACCGAACAAATGACTAAGCGACTGGATAGTATCCTTGCAATTGCGGTCTTGAGGTTTATCAGGCAAAATACTGTTGCAATACTTGTCTAATTCAGCTTCACCGAGCTTACGAAGTGGCTGTCTGACTTTCTGTTCATCGTCGTAGCCAGAGAAATCAACTGTAAACAAATCCTCATAACACCTGAACCAAGTGTCAAATGTAACATTTGAATCAGGATCGTAATGGAATTCCGATATACTGTTGCACAAGGCATCAACCGACGGTGCTGTAAGTTGTGCGGAGGTATCCTTGGACTTCGCAAGCATCTCTATCAGCTTAAGCTGCTGCTCCAATAACCATTCCAACTTGGATGGGTCCATACTAAACCAACAAACGTCGCGAAAAAGTGTTATATCGCGGAGCGACAGAGTGGATGCAATTGAGCTGGAACGATTCCTGTGACGCAGTGATGTGGTACACACTGTTTTGCACCGAAGGGAAAAACACTGGTCTCCCGAAAACAGCGTTTATTTTCTAAGCCCGAAATTCCGAGTGCCCAAGCCGAAGTCAAAGTGCCGAAAAGCCGAAGTCAAAGTACAAAATGTAGCTCTTGCGTTTTTATAGCTCGTCAAGCCATCGGGTGAAAAAAAACAAGCGAACTAGTGTCCAGTATGTGAGTCGGCGCCAGAGGTAGAAAAATTGTTGGTACATCAAAGGAATTTGGCTTTACAGGAAAAAACGGTAAATGCTCACTCCAGTTAATGGACAGTTTTTTGGGGGTATTTGACATCCCCAACACGGGTATACCACAGAATGAGAAATCTCCAATGTGATGAGCCGTGTTGCTTTGACGAAGGAAGATTTCGTGCGTCCTCGATGAAGAGTGAAAGGATAGGAAGGTAGATCGATATGCAACACGGACTCTTTCCTGCGTGCACATATCACAGCCGAATTTGCCCAGGTGCTGTGTGATCTGTCTAACAAAACAGCGAGCAGAATTATCCCAGATAACACTTCGAATACTGCACTGTACTATGCACTCTACTATGCATCGCAGATCATCCACCAATAAGTGCCAGAGTTCGGTAATGGAGTCCAACAGGAACTCCGCTACACTGCATGGTTTCGATGGTGCACGGTAGATGCTCATAATGAATGGTTCCCATTCCGTCCTGAAGTAAGCCACACTTGTGTTCCCGATGCGTTGAAAGAGGATACACCATCAGCGTGCACCTGTAACTGGGTCCCGGTGTAGTTACTGTTGCTGGGCAATGAGAGACAGCGCAGAAATGCTTTCCCCAATAAGAAGTGTAGATACACACTGGAGCCAATGCACTTCTCAGAGCAGCCTAGAGGAGTATCCATCATAGTCCTGGGGTCCCAAAGAAGAGTTAGATGGTGTATTAACAGCACTCCAAGAAACACTGACTGACAAATCACTGTTGTATGCGACTGTTGGAAACAGAAGGAAGGATATTCCTTAAGCAGGCCAGATCGATCAAATGCAATAAACCGCCTCCAGGATCGAAGCAAGCGTCACGAAACAAAGTATTTCAATGAGGGCACTGCACTTACTCAACTGGCCGTTCCAGTAATGCTGCTGCAGACGTTCCGGTAACAGGTATACTATCGACAGCATGCGCCACACAATGTGGCGTATCTGTGCAAAAAGGTTCACCTATGATTGGTAAAACAATTTCAACAGATCGGCTGAAAGTTCTGATTTGAGAAAACCGTGAAGATGTCCCCACATTGAAAACGTCGGGTTGCAGTAAGGAGGCAATTGCTGAAACATCCGCTTCCGACGGCGACATACTGTCACTCTCGAAGTCCCACGCATTACGAATTGAACGTTGATAAGTGCATCTGAACTAGCGTGTGTTCAAAATGACATATCTCCGTAAATGCTGGGGCTAGAGCAAAAGTGAATCATAACAATCTCAATCTATGCTACCTGTGCATCCCAATAATGTTACAATCATTTGCTAGCTCGAACTGACAAGCGTAAGTAATGTTAGTGGAACATGTGGAGGAATCGCGCCGTTGCCCTTAGAATACATGAACGATTCCACATGTTTGTGCATGTTTAGTGTCGCCGTATGCATTGTGTCATTCACTTCACCAGTCACGTTGTGCGCGGGAATGTCCGAAACTAGGTGAATGCATCCATACACATAAACACAAACAACAGCGACCGAACACATCCCCACGTACCTCACACGGTGTAAAAGTAAGCATTACGAAATCGCACGCATTACAATTACGTTCAAAAACCACCATTGAATTTGCGGAAATGTTAACGCATTCTGAAAAGTGGGAATAGTCCATATATAATTGCATCAGAATGAAGTAGTGGGAAGAATAATTTTAGAATTTTACTCATTTCCCATATAAATCCTTAGGAAACCGGCAATGGCCTGCGGGCAGTGTGCCACATGAGATCTGGTTGCCCACGAGTGGTTGAGCCATGCGACGCATCACATGCCCCGTACGATGACGCTACCGGTTGAAGCTGCGAAAGCGGTCAATTAACTCGAGTAGGTATGCACAAATTTGTCAGAAATCACAAAATTGCATCCAAATTTTAACGATCCAATAAAGGAAGCCATGTGAATAGTGCGCGAAGGCAAATTAAATCCAGTGATGACCGGCTAGGCAATCTCAGTTCACACACTACGACAGAACAGCCAGTGCAGCTGGTCACACCAAACGTGTAAGACACAACTACCACATACTGCCATTGACGTGGAAAACGTGCATCATGTATACGTGCGCATTCACACATGCTACTGCGATTGTTCAAAATCAACTGATCACCCTGGTACGTCTTTTGCTCACCAACGTCTCATCTAATCATGCTAGAAGTGCGCACAGACGCAGCAATGTTTATCCTTAGGGCTGCACATACCTGGTTGGTATGACGCGGACCAGAATGCGTGCACGATGCGATCACATGAATCTGTGTCAGCGTGTTCAGTACACGTGATAACCCTGGGGAACACAATCACCTGTGAATTTGCACCATAGTCAATTGGGGATCGCAGGCGAGCTTGTGTGTGTGTGTGTGTGTGTGTGTGTGTGTGTGTGTGTGTGTG
>QNGE01007178.1:0-24947 GCA_008508345.1 Paragonimus westermani
TCGAGAGGAGACACGGTAACTGTCCCGTTAACTCCAATCGATTACCGGCAGTCTAAGAAACCTATGCTGGAATCTCAGACTCAACAAACTGACCGCCAAAGCCACCGAATATTTGGTTTCCCTGGGGACCTGACCAAAACCAATGAGTCGAAATCGGACTCACTTGGGAGTGGTTGGTTGAACTAGCCCGACGGTGCAACGTATGACATTGACTTCTCATTCTAATAACTGCTGTGCGAAGTAGATGTATATAATTACAAGTTTGTGGAAAATCTGGTGTTATTGTTTTCGAACATGCGCCGGCACTCACGGTCTTCAGCTGTCTTTACCTCCATCCGTGCACGGAAAGCATGCAAACGGTAAATATATTTC
This sequence comes from Paragonimus westermani, assembly GCA_008508345.1. Taxonomy (NCBI): domain Eukaryota; kingdom Metazoa; phylum Platyhelminthes; class Trematoda; order Plagiorchiida; family Troglotrematidae; genus Paragonimus; species Paragonimus westermani. Next base: position 373 of record QNGE01007178.1, read on the forward strand.
GGGTGTATGCTCAGATTCTTACCTAGTTACATAACTGCTACACAGCTAGTGATGAATGTAACTGTTTTCCCGACTACTTCCCTTGTCCTGTTTAACAACAGAATAACTGCAAAGACTGGAGTCCTAGTCAGCATAGTCCCCAGATCGAAACGACACAAACCGTAGCACGACGTCATGACAACGGTGAAGTTCAGGCCTCATGAATACAAACACACACACACGGATTACTGTGCCTGAGATTGGTGGCTGGCTGATAACCAGCTAAGTACAAGTAATGGGAACAGATTTGCGATTCAATTTGTCCTCCCACTAGCGTTCGGTTGAAAGTGTGCTCTAACGAGGATTACTCGCTTTAACCGAATCACCAAAATGAAAATGCTCGATTTTTCAACAGTAATATGTTGGTAGCACTTCAAACAATCTATCGTTGATGATTTTTGTTACACATTCGCTGCCTTGTGTATTTCACAGTCAATGGTAACCAAGGAGACAAAAACATTCATACACAGTACGTCAGTCTTACTCTTTCTGAATAATGAAATGAAACATGCGCATAGAGGCAGAGTGAGACAGAAGGAGGAGACTGAGAAGAAAATGAAACATCACTCCAACAAATAAGAGACAGTTCGAATCGAGTACATATTCTAAACTTAGTTCATGGTAGTATAATGACTAACAGAATGTGAGTCTGTGGTTGACACAGTACAAAAGTGCAATCTGTCTCCCGAAAGTCGTAGACACGGGTCGCTTTTGGCAATCGTGATATGGATATGAGTAAACGTTTGCTTGAAGAACCTGGAAGACGGACACCGATTGAGTCGAACCTACTGCCGATAAAGTTGGCACGAATTTAGGTCTCCTTGTCACAAGGATACGTAGATGAGACGAAGTCCAGAAATTGTTCAACGTGTGTACGCTAACTACACCTTACTGCAGTCCGAATGACCTTTGCAGTGTTTTGAATTGTGGGACGGAAAAACGAATCATCACAGATGAGTCTCATATTTGGTCTGAGAACCTTCCTATGGCCCATGCCAATTAGAAATGTGCAGAGCAGAGAGGCCTATTGTTATCAAAAATGTAATGGTGTAAATTCATTTCTGAATTTGTGTTCATTGTTTGAAAATTCTAAGCCTGGTTGATACCCAAACTTTCATTTGCCAGTGACCGATTAATGCAGATACCTAAAAGTCCTCATTCATGCATAACTTACCTCGAGTGACCTGAGCTGTGTTCACTGTGACTACGTGTGCATTCATCTGCACATCACACAGAACTCAAAGTTGACGCAAGCATGTCCGTAAATAAATAAAGAGGTCTAGTTACTCCAACTCAGTCGGAATTTTCACCAGAAATAAAAACTCATCAATGTTGGAAGAACTGTTAATTGCTTACTACCATTATTTTTCATCAGACACTATGGTGGCAATGGTCGAAAAAGTTTAAAACGGAAAAACATAAATGAGAATTAGCGTCTCTGTTAGGGAAAATGACCTATCGCTCAGATTTATTACAGTCAGCCGGACGATTCTCTTCAATTCTTTGCATTCCTGAAAACTGAGTGATCCTGAATACCCGCCTCGCGCGTTGGATCAATCATTACGGACATCAAATGTCGACGGAGACCTACTTCTGTGACCAGAAGTTCTGCACAAACAATAGAATAAACACGTGCACTTCTGTGATACACTGATAATTCTGCGCTATTAGCTGTCTTTGGCAACAAAATGTTGCAAAATACTCTTTTGCAGTGTTAGCAAAATGCGGTCAAGTTTTATTGAGAAGGCTTTCTGTATTATATTTGTTTCACTCGCCTGGACGTGGCATGTGGATTCCAGTAAGTCATCTTGTTGTTATTCGGTAATCTCAGCACAATTCCTTTTAGCGAACTCATTTTGCAGCTACTCACTTTGGTGTGTACCAAGTTATGCAAGATCACCACGTCGATAGAATATGTCACACGTTCCTGTTGGGAATAAACGCCATAAATGTTAACTGAGTTTTGTACAGCATCCGTTGTTCATTTCAATAAGAGAAACATATTCGGCTTAAACAACTTGCTACAACTAGGGGTGATCAGCACAAATGCATTTGTGCTATGCATGAACATGTCAAACCTTTCTTCAAATTACCTGTCATCTTTTCCATTGAACAGAACTGTTTTAGTCGTTCGAATCTATCGCTGTAAAAGGTAGCGTAGAAGCTGAGCGTCGGATATGTTGGTTTATACGGGTCGCAACGAATGATTGTGCAGTTTGTTCCCCATACACCGTGAGGGTCAACAAAATGGGCAGTTTATGAAATAACAAGACATCTTTGTTTTGTACATAGTAGTGTTTCACTTTCAGCCAAATCAATCCAACGATCAATACGCCACATACTTCATTCATACCTTATTTAAAATCATTGTGCCTTTAACGCAGTAGGTGTCAATGATAACCCTGTTAGTATGCATCCCAGCGATCGTCTACCTCAGGCAAGCAGACTTCTAGAAGGTGGAGATAATTGGTACACAAGGCAGCCAGCAATAACGGGGTTGGCTTACAATATAGTGAAAGCAGAAAAGAGTAGAAAATACTGTGATATCAACTTCCGATTTCTAGCCCCTTAGGTTATTGATCTATAAGCTATGTGGTTGTTGGTAACATAACCGATGAGATGGAGAATGTTATATTTCCACGAACCAAAGTGTGTATGATCAGAGGTTTAAAAGAGTGTTCAGTGCTGTTATGGATCACACTTGTCATACATACACCTACTGTAGTCTATCAGACGGATCGTAGTGTACAACCCTTTCAGGAGGCAATGGAATCCCTAGAAGGATAGAAAAGATTCGGTCAAAAAGAGGGGCTCTGCGAAAGTTACCGGGATCCGGTAAAAACAGCGTGGCAGCACACGACAATAATAAATGTTGTTACAAGTTGAGAAGGGGAAACTAGAAAATTCAAACGTTTAGAAGAAAGAATTAAAGCATAACCTTCAAGGTATCACCAGACATACATAAGTTGTCGCACCAGAAGTTGAAAACGTAACGGGTTCTAAAGTAAGTTTGCTGGTCAACTCAACTGAGTTGAAGTGTTTATGGGTAAAACTATCTAAAGATCATTGGTAGTTACATACTAACTGATCATCTTCAGACTAGTCTACCTCCTGTCACAGATTTGGCAGGTATTCTGGCAACGGAAGTTTAAACGAAGTAGCTTCATGAGATCATGGGTGTTTGGTCGATTTTCCAGAAGTAACAAAACTCCAGTAATTGTTTTCTGGGATCACTTGTGATAAAAATGTCATTCGTCTTCTTACAAAAAGCTGTTGTGTGACGTGACATGAAATATTATTGTCGGTACACTAAATTTAGTTCTACTGGCCGACTTGTTTAGGCGGACAAATTCGTTTTTGCGGAATACCATTATTTTGCCCTATTTCAAATAATAATTCATCCATTATATCTTTCTGTTCTCTGAATAATACTAACACACGCTTGTAAGTTACTGAGCCTACTACAAAGAGTGAACAATGGGTATGACTCATACTCATTAAATAACTTTAAGCGTATACAGTTTAGACTGTACTTGTTGAGGCAGGTTCAGCGAACGAATACTGGGCCAGGGTAGAGATGTCTGATCACGCTGATCGATTCCAGCCTATGGACGGAAGTAGTCGCAACAGATAGAGAAACTGAGTTATATAGCTTCAGGCAACCGCGGTGGCACTGTCTCCGTGGTTTATTGGGTGGGCGTTTGGGCCATAATTCACCGCTTATTCGCAGGATGTGAGTTCGATTCTGTGGCGTGTTTGGTAGTGATAAGACCCAACCAAGTTGAAACAACTGTCCGTCGCTTCAGTGATGATTACTGGGACCAACTGTTTCCAATTGTTATTTCATTTAACGAGATGGGTTGTCAAAATCTGGGTGCATTCAACCAAGCACCCTCTTGTTCTTGCTTTAGCAGGACAGCAGGCGGTTACCATATTCATGCTGTGGTTGCGTCTTAACACTGAGTATATTCTAGATTCTACATTTGTCGCGATGAGCAGAGGTTTCAGTGAACCGAGTTTACGTTCGGAATTATTCAGAAGTTTGTATTCAAGTTTTTGTCAAAGCGTCAGAAGCCCCAGATTTTGGTAATGATATGTTCGCCGAGCTTGGCATTTAGGTTGCAAACGTTTCATCACCAGGCGAGATGACATCATCAGTGCGTAAGTGTTTAAGACTTCCACGACCATCCGGTGAACGGTTTTATATTTTCTGAACTTCTGAATAACTGAGTAGTGAACTAGGATTAGCAATCAACGTTTCAGATGAGGATTCTTGTCTTGAGAGCAAGCAGTAAACTCATCATCCCGTTCTCTTACTTATTCATGATGGCCATCAGGTGAGTTCTATAAAACACCTCGTGATGAATAATTTCGCACATTTTTCTGTTGTGCTCTTGTTTTGTTTACACAAAACTGACCACTTGCTTCGATTTATATCAATGCCTGGCCTCAGTCCCTTGGGAGGGCCCTTAGGGCAACATGACTGCGCGCACAACGGCAACTGTCACCGGTGCTTTCAACGGTATAGTAGCAGATATCATAAACCAACATGAAGCTGTGCAACAGCATACAACAAATTGACACGAAATTGTGTATCAAAATGTGACCAGATTGGTATTATTATGTGTACGGAACCAGCTGCCTGAATATGTTACGCATAATGACAGTTGGCTTGTTCGGGTAGACAGAGTTTAGGTCAATTCTTAACCTTCCAAATTCGTGTTTTACGGAAATGTGCAAAAACATCAAACGCAACGTGGTGTTTTTTGAAACTCAATATAAGATGACTGGTCAGCAGTAGTTAGAAGGCATGAAAACGTATAATAACTGCTTACTTGGTCACTTGGCGTAATCAACGTTCAAGTTTTCCAGAAAAGGCTTCGTCCCTTTACAATTACTGATGCAATCACAATGGTGATGTTTCATTCTTACTCGATACCGACTGTATTTTTCAATTTGCCGGTGAATGGCACTGCAATATTTTGATTTCTGTCACACTACACGTCTGCCAATTTGAAGCAAGAAAGGAGAAAATTACTGACCCGTTATCACATCAGAATGGGGATGGTGGGCTTATCTGGCTTGTGAACAGATTTAAAGCAGTTGCTAGAATCTTCCGGATAATTACACTACGTATTGCGAAACTTATCATTCCGATGAGTGAAAGATTTCGTGGAGACAAGACAAAAGATCGGTTGATTTTGCCTCACTTAATTTAGAAACCGTTATTTTAATTTAAAGTTACTGATGCCGCAGGCGTCTGAATTTTGAGTACGGCGATCACTCAACAGCTCAACAAACTTACTCTGTTGGAACCTGATGCCTACAACTGCACTCACTGAAGCACATGCACAACAATGATTGAAGAGAAAAACTGACCACTTCATTTAGACTGTTTGTGTGGACAGTGTTGTATTCCATGTTGAAATAAATTTTGCTTCAGAAGCTTCCGTTGAATGGTTGCCTTGCCTGCACGGATAACTGAAGGAGCAGTGATTTAGTCATTCTAAAAAATTCAATGGTGACCATGTTATAAGAACAAATTCCCTATCAGAATAATGCTGGAAGGGTAGCATGCATCAGCTTGTCATCTCAACAAAATTTAAACACGTCTCTTGACTTTATTTCTCAGACTCATTCAGAAAACTGTATTCTCCGGCAAGATAACACTTTAGGGTATGTATCTGTCCTCTCTACACGTTTGTTTTTACTTCCAGAACTGAAACATTTAACTGGTCGGAATAAACAAAACCGAGCACCAGGGTAACCGCATGCTGAAATTTATACAAAATTGAACAGACTTTTCATCATACAGAGAGACTGACAAACGCGCTTTTACAAAAATGATGGTACATTGTTATGGGAATAATGAACTGTCTTAAAAACTGCACACAATAAAGGTCATTTCTCAAACCGAGCAAAAGATGCACGTTCCATCGATCTTTATGCATTGAGAACTAGGACTATCCTTGTCAAAGTAGTTTTGAAATATTCCGAATAATTTTATACTTCCTTCGATCATCGTTGGTTTGTTTTAGCAGTAATTTCAGAGCACGATTAGTAAACGTACTTTGTGGTTTCACCTATTTCTAAAAAAATGAACACAGTCCGAAGAAATCTTGCGAAGACTTTATAAATATTTCACATCCAGTGGGATAACTTCACAGTGAGCACGCTGTTACCTTGTTATTCGGATGTGCTCGGTTTATGACGCCATTCCATGAAGGACGTGTGGGTTACCGTAACTAGCGATAAGCTGGAGAAACATCGGTAAGTTTCACCTTGGCCAGTTGAGGGCGACAATGGCACACTTTTCAGGTGTGACACACTTCCACTGTACGTTAGTGCCTGCCCCCATGCATAACTAAACTGTGATCAATGAGCACCGTAACTACCCTATTGAATTTTAACCGGGATTGTACAGAATCTTACTGTGATTCATGAAGGGCCTACATCTTTGCAATTCTGCCCTGATTTATGAACTCATAACCTACCAGACGTTTGATAAACTGTTGAGGTGTGTATAGCGAGAAGTATTGTTTACACAAAAAAATTTAAACAGAAATGATGTCCTGAAAGGATAAGAATGCACAATTTCCAAATCAGCTATGTGGCATGCTTTGAGAAGAAGCAATTTTCGTTGGGTTGTGTGCTTTTTGTGAAAACCCAGTTCACTGTCTCTTCGATGTCAATACGTAAGCAGCATAGCATCAAAACCAGTATATTAATCCATTGTGTTTCGCAAGCTAAAACTGAGTTATCAAAGTTAGAAAAGTTTAGTAGATTCTTACATCATGAACATTGGTTGTATGCTCAAGAGTAACCGTCGATCAGACTCCGACTTTAGTCTATAAACTTAGTGTGTATTCTTAAATATGACTGAAACAATTACTTGAACTAACCTGAAAAATTAATGAACACCTGAGGATGAATGCAGACACTGGTAAAGGAAGAGACCAGAATCTAATGATACATTTTGAAGATTTTCTGAGAGTGTTGCCAAAACCTCATCTTCCCTAAATATTCATTGCCATGTACTCAAGCCCCGACCACTTGTATCTCATATTTCTCATACTGTTGCAAAATAGGAGGGTGAATAAGGCACCAAAACAATTTCCGGAAGACGTTTTTGTTTTAGGTGCTTGAGATTCCCCTTAGTTTTCACTATATGGTTAGAGTATATCTATCCGTCAAGTCTCTGGGGAGACAAGAATCCCAATAGCAAATAGTAAATATAACAATATTCACATGCAGTCAGAGATTGGTAAAATTATGCCACTCCACCCTGCAACCAATCAGAACTCAACGAAGGTTATTGGACCAATGTCACTTTTGCAACATGCCAATCAACAAAACAACACACACGCGTTGAACTCCGTGACACTGCTACGGAAATCAGAACTGTGTACGGTAGAAATGTGAAATTCATAAAAGACTGGGTCTGAAAGATGTTAACGCCGTCTGTTAGGAATAGAAGGCCATTTTCTGGTGATTGAAAACTCTTGTGAGGATTGAAAAATAGGCTTAATCTGTCCATATTGTCCGGCAGTTTACTTGTCCTAAACCGTAACCTCTTTCATTCTGTGACTTTGGATACAGTACGGGTTCATTTGCAAAGATAAGTATATCATAGGTAAACCAAAAATGTAAGAAATTTCGGTTGGTACCACCAAACAAGTTGGGACACAACCACTGAATTTCAAGGACCAGAATTAGAGGCAACAGACGAGGTAGAACGGAGGAAAAAGGGCCAGCATTGTATGTAAGGATCAGTGTCCTAGAGGACTGTAACTCGGAGTGTTTCTACTAGCAAAGATACTGGGTTCAGATGGATGACCAGTTTTAACGGCTTCCCACATACAAACACTATCTGTATAGCACACGCATTTTTAGAATCAGAAGTAATCAGTCTCAGAGTTCAGACTCTTTGGCCATAACGGGCAGCGCACAGTTGTAAACTCACAATCTTTCGGAAGGTGAAGGCGACGGCAGTTAACGACGGATGAGGTAGGATGGTTAACCAGTTTACTATTGGTGCCGGATACGGTAGACAAACATATATAGGAAGCTACTATGGGAGCGCTATTTTGATGTGCTTGTTTCAAGGAAGAAACGGAAAAGGATTGTAATATATATTTGTCTAGTAAATCGGTTCACCCAAATTTACAATTCACGTAAGGTATGTAGCTTACAAGCTCACAAAAGTATCTATTCTTTCCTAAACAGCTTAATTTTGAGCACGTATTGAACAGCAAAACGGGACAAAACAGTCAATGGTGGTGCACATAGTGGTTAAAGTCAGCCGAGCTTAATTTGTTGTCCTAGTGACAGCATGCGTTAGTTGATGTCTAAGACCTGGAACTCTACGCTTGACGAACTATTTTTACACTACTAGAATGTATTTAGCCGTACTAACCATTTTGCCACGTTGGTGTTATATATGTCTTATGTCTTGAAATGTGGTGCCTACATTCCTCCACCTGGAAATGACCTCAATGTGAGTTACACACACTTCATTTCTGAGTGAACCCTGATAAACACGTGAATGGTCTTGTTTGAGGAGCAAAATACTGTGAGCAATTAACAAGTTACTTTCTTGATAGTGCGCACAGAATGAACATGTCATCAGTGTATCGACTTTTGGAGTGAAAGTATATGGAAATCCGATCCGATCCCATGCGCCAAAATGTTTATTACTGTACAGTTTGAACAAAGCAGATAGAACATGAAAACTGGTAGATGCAAGCATTTCGTATTGACTCATCAGTACCAAACTTACAATAACATGGGTGGGCTTTTTCAAAACAATCGATTTGAGGGGTGGAAAATCAATAAGCGAGAGAGGATAAGACATTAAGTCCAGGGAAGGGTCAGGTTCACGAACAGTTGTTTCTGAACACAGAGAGCTGGTTTGAGTCGATTAATTGCAACTGCTTCAGCGAACCGTAAGAATCTCGGGTTGGAATGTCGCAACAGGATTTTGAATGCACAAGATGGATCGGTAGCATGACCGGTGGTCAAGACGTGTCTAGCGACTGAGGAAACTGGCTGTTTATGCGTTTCAGAAACATTACCATTCTCCGGTAACGCGGACTTCTGTACCCATTTAGGTAAATGTTCCTTCATTCTGGAGATCAAGCATCTCTCGGTTCTGCCTATGTAACTTTCTCCGCAGTTACATACAAATTGGTAAACACAATGTGAAGTGGCACCGATAGGCTGATCTCCTTTGATTGAAGGCACTGGTAGTTTCTGAGTCCGAGCGATTACACGGAGTTCAGCTGCATTAAATGTTCGTTTAATTGAATTTCTTAATCGCTGTGATGTTTGCTGCATGACATAATCACCCTTAAAAGGTAGCTCTATATAGACTCTCTTTTTCTCTACAGTGACCACCTTTTCGGATGGTAATTTTGGTCTACTGTGCCTATCTATGAAACTTCTGGGGTAACCATTTGATTGTAGGACAGACGTAATCAGATCTAGTTCCTCCGCGAGGCTGTCAGGCGTACAGATTCGCCTTGCTCGTGTGAAGAGAGTATTTACTAATGCTCGTTTGTGTTGGATCGGTGTGAAGCTGCTAAAGTTTAGGTATTGACCTGACCATGTGGGTTTCCTATACACGGTTCTTCTAACCGAGCCATCTTCCCGACGACTTATTAGGATATCTAGAAATGGCAGGCAGTTGCTGACCTCAAATTCACAAGTGACCTTCAGATTAGGATGGCAACTATTTAGACGTTGCACCAGGTTATCTATCATCTGTTTAGATCGACTGAAAATTAAGGTGTCATCGACGTAACGCTTGTAATATGACAAGTTTTCTATCTCGGTAGCTAGCTGTTGCTCAATTTTCAGCATGAAAAAGTCTGCTATGATGGGACCTAGTGGACTTCCCATGGCTACTCCGTCTATTTGACGGTAGGACTGTTCAAGGAAACGAAAACTGACATTCTCAGTACAGAGCAGCAAAGTTTCCTTCAATATGTCGGTGGGAAGTGGCAACGAAGTGTGACTCATTTCAACGAGTTCACAAATGTAGTCAATCGTTTCCTGTACATTCAACCTACCTTGTTTTTGAACGTTAACTGGACCTTGACCTAGACGATTTTGTTTTATCACGTCCATTTGATGGTTGTGCGAATAGTCCGTTGTCGGTCATTGTAGTTTACTTGAGTGGTGCGTGCAGCCCCTTTTTGGAGCTAGGCTCGCCCCATTCTTTTGAACCTGTTGAATGCCCTGAAGAGCTCTTTGGCGTAAGAATGCCTTATTTTGTGATCATAGTTCATCTTCGGCTCATTCAGCAACAAATTGTAACTCATTCCCTGAAAACGACGTGCCGATCGATACTGTTGAGGTTGTCGAACTACTCATTTCGGTAATTTGTTCAACAGTACCGTGGCATTACGATCCAGTTTTGTTTTGGGATCATTGATTTATCGCTACGTGTTGCTTACAGTCTCTGTGGAAGATCGTATAACCAAGCGACTTTTATAATCTCCCTGAGATATTTTTCACTCATTTGCTAAAACAATCATTTTTGAAGCATTTTATTTTTTGTCGGCAGTAAATTTTCTCTCTTGTGTCTAGGTAGTACTGATTATGTAAGCAGACTTTTGTTAATACAATAAGGAACAAAGGTATACTATCACTTACTCTCCAGTAATACATCGAATATGAGATATTGTAATATGTCAACAGTATCAAGAGTCATTCCCCGCAGCTATTAAAATAGTGTGGCTGAAAAGCACATGGTTAAAACTGACCTCAGTAGCTTCCGTGATAAAACGTTTATGCAAACAATGAGGGATCATGCGGGCAACGCACGTTCCGTAATTCAGTTGTTGATTAGCAGTAGGTGTCCATGCTGCTACGCACCAACACTTTAATATTTCTTCCGGTTCAATTCTGAACAACTGCTAATGACGCCGTCGAGCTGTATATCGGAGTAGCTTTGCATATTTGGCAAACAAGAAAGTCCCATAGACTACCCGTGCTATCAAGACCAAAGTCACAGGATTGTCAGTTGGAATGTTTATTTGTATTCAAATTTCACGAACAGTTATACGTTGCAAAACAAGCTTGTACTTAGTGGTTCATTCAAAGATTAAATATGGTCTATCGGTATTATAATTTTAAAAGAAGATGCAATAATGTGGTTAACAGAAAACAGTGGGGCAATTGGGTTGGTCAGTTCAATGTCAGGCTGTAATCAGGACTTCAGTTAAAAGGCTGTTACATGTAGTTCTAACGTTTGGTGCAAATTACATTGAAATAAACTCTAGCTAATTGTCTACCGAGTAGAATTGTAAAGGTATGCGTGACTGATACCATTGTTGATAAACTGTTTTTCGTGCGTAAAGTATCGTTACAAAATGGCTGTCCGTAAATGTCTATTGTCTGATCTATGCAACGTCGGAATGAAAAAGACTAGCGGCATCTGACAAAGCAGACAGCCATGAACAACGGTTTTATTTTCGAACGCAGTAAGTCAGCTAAGTTCATTACACAGACTCAAGTACAGTTATCATGACATTTCGTGCCACTAACTTACGTGTCCAGTTTACTTGAAAACCATTTTTGTGTATACGTCTATCTGCCTCCGCATTCCCATTCATCCATTTGTCTAAACGAAACCAATTATTTTCAAATTGAACATCACTCACAGTTGATTGCAGGTCTCGCATTCACATAGACTTTCCAGCCAGCCTCTTTCGAAGAGAAGCACTGGATTCGAGTTTCGCCCTCATTGGAGCTCGCAGGTAGTGCACATCGTTGCCACGGCCAGGATTGGAACTCCGGCCACCCTCTCATGAGGCAACCTTGTTGACCACTGCGCCACTGACCTCACATTAGGCACGACCGAATTATCAAATCTGAACGCACTACTGTAGCGTTTCGATTAAGACTTGCCAACCTTTACCCATCTGTTCTCCGTTTACCTTATTATTGATTCTCGCGTATTCTTATGATGAGAACAGAAGCATATGTAGCTAGTTTGACGCTGGATAGGTAATAAGTAACTTCCTCCATACACTGTGTTTTTCCAAACCTTAACTATTAGAACAGTCAATCTAATTTATATGATATTGAGCTCATATACTGACATGCTGCGTCGCTCGTAAGAGTGAATGAATCAGGGTGCGTTGCAGCGTTCAGGTTTGTGATGGCTACGTGAGATTGGTTTGCTTTTGCGTCGCCTAATGTGTAGCTCCTCATTCCGAAATTTTTTCCAGTAACGGTAGCTCCATACATCAAGCCAATGCACGTTACCTGTTCGCAATTATGAAGCAAGCCATATGTCACTGTTCAGTTTGAGAATTACATTTCTAGGGTCTAGACAACCCACGCTGTACTTGCCGCTGATTCCGTGAAGCTTTTATCCCGTGGATTTTGTTCAATATTTATCAGACGGTTCTTGCGGGCACACTGAGTTTGTGTGCACAATTAAAATTCGAACGAAAAAAGCTGGTGTTAGTATGTGCCGTTTGTCTTAGTTTTATGATGCTATTCTTTGACCCTTGTTTCTCGCTTGTGGTACACCAATTTTTCCTCTAAACTGGGACATACTAACATCTATTAAATCCCATAAAATTTTAAATTTCCATATGTGCCCTGCTTTACTTATTCGAACGCAGTTATACTCTTTTCCAAGAGGTCTGTTCCATGATATAGCATGACGTGAACAAGGCAAGAGCAAAATGAGGTGTCAGGTATGCAGGGCTCAGTCACACGAGCCAACAACAAAAAGACTCGGATCCTGCAATATTAATCCGATGATATCACATACCTCGCCGTGTAGATAGACGTACCAATGCTTAGATCAGATGGCACCAGAGTAACACGGTGTGTTTACGTAAGTTTACCTCAATACTTTCCTGTAGAGGGTCGTTTGACCAAAAATTCTGCCTCGCATGTTCTAGTAACATGCAGTCATTTTTTTCAACAATCTACTGCTATCGACACGACGATATGGAACTAGGGGCAGAAGCTGGGACGTATATCATGGGTAGGAGTTAGACGGAGTTCAATCTTAGTTCCGGCCAGATGATATAACTAGCTGAGTTGGTGTTGTTTGAAAGTCAGTTTGAACCTTTTGTCTACTGGATTCTGACATTTAGCAAATACGAGCAATGCACACTAGAATGTAAACAACCATATTGTAATTACCGTTTGAAACGACTGATGCTGTAATTTGTTCTCAAACAAAAAAGTGTGCCCAGTGTTGAATAATTGTACGGGCTTGTTTTTGTGGTGTTTCCCAGTTATCGTTTGTAAAACTGGTACTGTCTGAATGTGATGCTCTAGAAAACCTGTTCAAAATTATCCGCTGGAAGTTTCCAAGTAAGTACAAATACTCAAAGGCTCTGTCACATGGTCTGCGCGTAATACAAACTCCTGCACCATCGTCGACCAACTTTCTCCTCTACACCAATCTCTCTATCGGCAAATCGCTGCGACTATCAGTTTGATACCTCAAAGTATTTTATTTAATGGAAAGCAGTCTTCTAACGCGCCTCACTTTCTAATTTATTCAACCAACAAAGGGAATTTTTGTTGTTTGCGAACATCCAAATCTTTGCTAAACAGATTTGCCAGTGCGGACGTTCATATGCAATAATTCTTTTCTTGGTGTCGCGAGTGCACTCTTTGGTTGGAATCAAATTTTACGTGTGCTATTCAATGGCAACGGCTCATTCCAGCGGCAACCTTTTGATACTTTCAGCATTGGAGTAAGTGTCACTTTCGTACGGTGTTACCAATCAAGTAGATCGATAGACGGCTAAATGTGTGCTAATCTTGCTTTCTTGCTTGTAAACAGAGTAGATTTGTTGGGAGTTATCCAGCCAACAATATATAAAGCAAATAAGACTGGCTCGCTAATCGCATGAACTGCAGTAGCCTACAGCGACCACTAGGTCAAACCGTGACTGAACTTAATGAATTCTCATCATCCAACGCAGGTTGACTATTTCGATGACATGTCAACTTCACATCTGAGCTGATAATCAACATTCACTGATACTCACCTACTCAATAAACTCATGTCACGCTGAATTATGCCTTGTTTGCTGTTGTAGTATATTCGGTCAATCATTCAATCAATCAATCAATTCAATCCATCTGGACTCTACATGAGCCCAAGTAGATTATGCAATCCAAGACTAAGGCTGATCCGCTGTTAGTAAACTACACAGCTTGAATAGTGGCGTCGGTAAAATGGCTGGTTTTTAAGTACTTTCCTAGTTTACGTCCCCTGAATGGAGCACCATAAGAGGGATGACACTTATGTCGGGTTTTTGCTCGATAATCTGAACATGCACCATGAATCGATTAACTGGAAATAAGCGCTAATAATTGCTGCTGCTACTAGAGAATAACTTCGTGATGAAGTTTTACGTGAGTTGTACTTTTAATGCAGTGTTTTCAACCAGGTTATTGTGGCGGTCTCGGCAAATTTCGAGAATGGTGAGTTGCGATTTTTTGGTAGTGAGAATGGTGTACCGTGCAAGTCGGTTGTTTCTACCCCGAATATACGTAACGCTTGATGGATCAACTTTGGAGCACCGTCGAATCATCAGGGAAAAGCGTTCTTCCGAAATAAGGGTCCTGACAATAGTCATGTAAAAGAAAGCAACACGAACAAACGTGAGCTAAAGACCCAGTAAGCCAGGTACGTGACTTGCAAAAATAAAAACTGGAACGACACAAAAAACAGCCACATTCTCTGTTACACAGTTTAAATCCAATCCGCCGTGCTTGCTGGTTTCGACCGCATGTTATAAGAGTTTACAAAATGCGACCTCGATTCAGTTTGTCGACATTCTTTAAATAAACAAGATATAACCTGTGTGCCCAACTAGAACCCCCGAATCGGAATCCAATTAATGGCGCGTAAACAGACTGACAATTCAATAAGTTACCTCAGTCTTCGAACCTCGGTTCCTCAGTGAAGGTATCCATTTCTCCTGAACGCAGTTTTGAGCGCTTCCAGTTTTGTGGAACTCATTCCAATGTACATGTTGTGGGCACACTGTTAAACCAAACTCACAAATACCAGGCTGTTTCAAACGGTTGAAACCAGTAAGTCGCATGCATTGACGAGAACACGTTGGAATTTGGTCTTTGGGTCATTGGTCCTTTCTCTGATTAGAACAGTCGGATAAGGTTTCAGGCGGGGTTTCAACAGCTTGTAGTCATTTCCTTGCCGACGGGTTAGTACAAACAGTGGTTGCGAAATAAGACTAACTGTTTGATAGGCTCCCAAATCTTCGGAAAACCAGGCGTATTTCACTTTGCACCAGCTGTGGAAGAGTTGTTAAAAAATGTTAGTTAGTTAACTTTCCACGGTTACCGCAAAGTTGGTAATTAGAAGCAAGCCCATAGAGCTGTCATTAATCTTATTTACAGTCTTCTTTTAGAACGTCAACCAGAAGGTGGAGACCATGATAAAATTAGGGTTTCAGGTGGTCTATTTGTTTTGAAAAATAAGTCTTCTCGGTGTCGATAAATAACATAAAAAATATAGTTTCTCACGGAGGACATGGAGCAAAATACGCTGAACCTGTGTTGAGTCCATACGCTTATTCTTCGTTCTGACTTAGTTCAACTCCGACTTTCTGACCTGACCTGTTCAACGGTGTGAGTGGTCTCACATATAATCGATCAGGATGGAATGCTGAATTACCTCCGCCTTCTCTCTCGTGTACAGAGAGACACACATAAACGCAACCAAAGTGAACACACATTTATGAACAGTTGGACAAGAAATTGATCGATGATGGAGCGAACCAGCTCGTGATTGGTGACTGAGTGAGGGAATACATGTTATATATGAAGGCTTTTCCGGAAGAGTTTGTAAGTTGGGTTATCAATAACAATGAAGGTAAGTCTACTCATACTCAAGGTGGTTGATCTAATGGCGCATCATCCGCCGTTTACTCCAGTGTACGACGCTCGCATTATGTATTTTGAACATCGTTTTCTTACCGGAATTGCAAGCTGATGAATGCACCAGCCAAATACAGCAAGAGATGTACTCGTGTGTGAATGAAAATGCCTCCAAATGTGATATCTGTAAGTGTTCTTCTCAACCTTACTCTTATTTTGCGAGTGACACTGAAATGTTATGTAAATATAAGGTCCATCATTCACTGGTAATCTTATGTGTACAATAAACTCCATGATAGTTAGGCAGATCGAGGCACCCTTGAGTGGATGGCACGGTAATACATTCGGATGACACACACCTCATATAGGATTCATGAACTAGTTAAGTTGCGGGTTGAAAAGCTTGTGCTGAAAAGCTGGGAAATATCCATGAATTTTTGGCGCTTGCAAGTGGATTTAAAATGTCTCCATTCGAAGAGCGAAACGGGAACAGAGATAAATGGGGATAATTGTTTGATCACCGGGATTCTCTTCGACGTCTAATTAGGGTAATATGTTTAGACCATCACAGAATGGTTCGGCATCTCACAATTCGAATCAGTCAGAGACGTGCTTGTCATCCATGTAAATTAAGTTTAGCGCACGTTCATTTTTACTCCTGTTCGTCGGCATCAGTTGCCAAACTCGGTCATTTCAGACATTCCGTTCGTGTAGGGTAAACAGGCTCCGGTCAAATCGGAATGAAGAAACCCGGGTTAATGATGTTTAGAACATTTTACATCATTTTTCGCGTTCACAAGAAGCACACTTATCTTCCTTGTCCCTGTGAAAATAGAACACCTATAATAACCATTAGCGAAACGAGGCTGCTTTCAAAGAGAATGAAATGTCTAGTTGCTCCTGGTCATATTTATACGGATACCTATAAACATTCGGTATCATTTTCTACATAGGTATATAACTTAACTGTTGCAGGCGTTCGAATAGTCCGTCCCCTCATGTATCCTTTCTGATGAAGAGGTGCGTAAAATCAGAAAATGACTAAATTATGGAAGTACCGCACGTAGCAGCGGGCCCATTTGAAGTCGAAGCATCCTGACATAACAAACAAGGCCCGTTTCACGTTAGCATTCTAGGTGACGTTGTGTATGAAAGATAAGCAATCAGGTCTCTGTAAGTTGTTTAACACATGAACACACATTAGTCATTGGGTATTGCCACGACTCAAGTCTGATATCATGTGTTGGATAATCCATTTTATACGTGCATACTATATCCACCATGATGGTCTGACCGAAAATTGGCGGCAGGCTTGATGATCGTTAATTTAAACCAACCACTTCCATCTGTTCGGTCTATCAGTTGGACAGAGAGTGGATTTCAAATGAGTTTCTTCGTAATGACCAGAAGTCGGTAATGTATTATATATATTTTTCTAGGACAACCTAACCTACATATTTGGATTTGGTAAGAAGTAAGTAACTTCGAAGTCAAATTGTACAAGTTAGCTTCACTTTACTGACAGACCTACTCACTCTGGGTCGTTGGAGTGACGGTATTGCGCTTTCAAACTTGCATATTTATTAGTATAAGCGCATTTCGCACAGAGGAGCAGACGGCAGGGTCTACTCTGTCACTGCCAATGAGTCGTGCTAAAGAAGTATTCTGAGTCGAAAATAAACGCTTTAAACCATAACAGAGGCTAGCAATCTTAGCTTTTAACAATTTCCAGAATTACAAGTACTTGCAGGTAACAACCGTGTATCACTTCTTCAAGTATGGCCAGTCTTATTGTTATGAATTTTCTTCTTCGTAAAGTTCACAACTTGTGCCTTTTCTGAAATAAACATTCAGTTTTCTTAAAAAAATCATTTAGGTTTTAGCATTTGTTTCAAATTTACTTTATGGGAAACAATTGTACTCCTACAAGCTAGTGAAACAAATCACTCATAAACCAGCTGTGCCTGTGACGAGGGTCTTTTAACTATTCGTTTTTGGTCAGACTTAACAAAAATGTATAATTCAACCTTCACCGAATAGAATAAATGGTGAGCATACGGTTGTTGGCTTATCTTGCTACTCTGTTTATTGTTGTCTCCATCCGCCGATAACCTTCAGCTACATAGTTTACGTGGTCCCGATAGAAAACCTACAACTGAAAAAGCTATGATAACAGAATCACTAATCTTGTGTACATCAAAATTTAGATTGATGGAGTACATTTGAAAATTGCCCACAACCTGGTCCACCTGCCTAGATAATTCTGCCAGGTCTCAACACACAATGAGGCCCAGTTTCAACCAGGAAAGCTGTCGTGCTGTTCTTTCCTGCGTTTATGAATGGCAATGGTGAAATTCAACGCAAAATATCTGTCTCATAATTGTTCCGTTGGTGAAAATATTTCCTCTCAAAGGAGCTGTTTCAGAGATGAGCTCCATCGGTTAGTGTAATAGAAAACGTTGTTCAAGGTCCGACATTAACACAATCTTCTGTAAGCGCACGATTAAGACAGCACGCAAAAATGACCACCGCGTGGAGAGGTCTCAAACCAGCTCGGTGAAGAAGTGAACCAGAAGCTAATATGCGTCGAGATTCGAGAGACTTTGAATGTTTCTCTGTCAACTGACAATCTAGCAAACATTAGACGACCTACAAAACATTCTACTATGAACTTTTATACTTCTAATCGAGATCGCCCTTCACCGTATAGAGAGCAACGTTAGATTTGTAATACAGATAATCTGGCTGGTGTCTAACAAGTGGATGCTCAGAATTGACAGTGAATGTGTCTCACAGTTTTCCTTTTGCTTTTCAGCTCCGTCTCTGACAAACAGTGAGAAAAATCAGCAATGTTTAAAATGCCCGAATTGTTTGACTTCAAGAAATACATGTTTACTTTCAAGACTGGCCGACAAAAAATACCAAAGTTGTAACGAGGCAAGAATGTACATTAACGCACTGTCACGCAGGCAGTGAGCATAAGTGTTTAGGTTTCCCATGACTATGTATCACTCATATATACAAATGCGTTTTTTAACGGTTAACCCTCTGAATGATTTTATTCTGCTTCCATCAATAGTGTGACATTTGACAGTAATCTGTTTAAAAGTAACTATTGGGTAAAATACTGTATTACCGCGTTAACAGAACAATGTTAGACATATAAAATGGCGACCGAAAATGTATTGTTCTAACCACTCGAGATTTACCGCCATATCTTTGCTCTAAAATGTATGTTGTATGCATAAATCCTGAGAATATTCCAGTCTTCCTACAAAAGTATATGCGCAGTGGCTTTTAGAGTTTATCAGCAGGCAAGCGGAAACTATAGAATTCTGTTAAGCAGTCAGTCTTACATCTGCATTTATGAAATAAATTGGCAGGTAGAATTGCCTGATACTCATTGAATATTAGGAAGTATTGCCAGATTTCGTTACATTCTAAGCCAACTGGTCTCCCTGTGGTACCCAGGGGGTTGCTTGTCACCAGGCTGTGTTCTAATGTCGCAATGCGTGAGTTTGAAAGGTGAAATTGGTCATGAACGTCGACATTGTTCCTGTGTGGGACTGGTACAGAAGTGCTTTAGAGTTTGCGACCGTTATTAAGTAACATTTTTCCAAAATCATCGACTTTCGAAGTAACACTCAGCCCACAGGATCTCGCTGAATGCGGTAAGACCTCATTCGATAACTAGACGACTTCAACACAACTGACAAGCTGTTGAGGATTTCGGTTACTAAGAATCGAGCAGCATTCACAACTGAGAGCAGCTTTTACGTTGTCATCATCCCTTGCTATCCATCCCTCTTCGAGAAAAACGCTAAGTCCTAGTTTCAGTTTTGCTAGCGCCTGTCAGTACAATATACACCTGAGAAAATCGGAATTTGAACTCGAGACACACATTCATTTGCAACTGATCTCCTATTAGGCAGTCCGAAGCATCGTATACATTTGATTCCGAACAACATGCAGGTGTTTTAATCGTCTTCAGAGGAGACAGGCGCCATCCAGTCAGTAACTCCGTTACTGGGGGTTTTCTTCAAGTTATTATCACAAATTCCATTGAAATGACTGACTGATATTTCAGTTGCTTCTGAGTAGTAGGGGATTTTGGTTTCTACAAATCTGACACCATTCAGTATATTGCACAGCTTTTGCTCTCCCGCACACATTTCAATCGATCCTTTTCGCAAACGAATAACAGATTTAGGTTCTGCTCTCACTAGAGCGGGACACACTCACCATGCACAACAGGGAATATTCATTTTGTCTCATTGTATGTTGAGTTATTGGGAACAGTCCTCGTTGATGTTGTTTTGTTTTATTTGCACACAAAATACACAGAGGGGAAACGTGAGCATATGAACATGCAAATCAGTGGGTGCCACCAAAATGAGTATTCATGTACCAAACAAACCTATGACGCAATCATCGAGTAAGTGGTCACGAAATTAGCAAACTATGCAATCATTAACTACAGAAGGTAGACGCCAGTTTAGTCCTATTTGGATCCGGAGGCAAACTTCCGAAATTGACAGGGCAATTCAAAGCTGGAAAATAACTCACCAAAATGGAAAGCTCCTAATTGACAACTGGCCCTACTGGAGGTTTATGCGGCGCTTTCAGACAAAAAACAACTTTGCACACGAACGACGCCCAATTTTGTTAAGTAAATCAAACATGAGTGATGGTTGATCGAAGGTCGAACTGATATAAACCGAACTCTACTCGCATTCAACTACGTTCCGTAGAACTTTCCAATAAGTGAATGTGACTGAGCGCGTAAATACTTTGTCATATACGCTAACATGCTGCCACATTCTACATCTGATCTGACGATCACCTGGCTGTTCCACATGTTGAATTGTTAGAACACATAGACGGGCATGACAGACGGAATCTCAAGTGAAGATGAGCTATGACCCCTCTAGCAAGTGTCGACTTCCTCAACTAATATCTTAACAGTCCGGCTGAGGGATTGATCTCCTCTCTGTTCCACGTATTCCAGTGAGCACATTCATCTACCGACTGAACGTATCCATTCTTCTAGACTTACGTAGATTTGAAGCTGAGCAGTGTTTGTCTAGTAATATGTT
This sequence comes from Paragonimus westermani, assembly GCA_008508345.1. Lineage (NCBI taxonomy): Eukaryota > Metazoa > Platyhelminthes > Trematoda > Plagiorchiida > Troglotrematidae > Paragonimus > Paragonimus westermani. Next base: position 21,399 of record QNGE01007178.1, read on the forward strand.
GGTGAGGTCACCAACAGTTAAGTTAATGTGGTTGAGTCAGGAAACCGTGTGTAAGTATTTGACTTCATGTCATGTCAAACATTTGCACTACTGACTAGCTCTAACCGCTGCAAAATCCGAGCTGGTTGCTACCTTTTGCGGAAGACGCTGATCAGTATGTGCGAAAACTGTGGTGGTTGATTCGTAGTGTTCAGTATATGAAAGTGAAGCTGCCTTTAGTATGCAAACTGTTGGAAAACTGATTTAAATAATGGGGAATTTGTTTTAACTTGTGTATCAGCATGTAGAAGAATAAGAGCACATGTAAGAAAAATATGTAGGATGAGAGATTTCCGCTAGAGTTTTGCAAATTGCATGCCTATTCATTGTTATACGTCACTTATCGAAACGGCTATCGCTGCGTACATTGAAAAGGCCGTGATTAGGCTTCAGAGGCAAGTACGTTTAAGATGATAAGACTTTCGGCCATTCTGAGGTCTGTTGTACGTACTTCACTTGGAATTCAATAGCGGGTTGATGTTGATAAGTAGGAAATCAGAGTGGTCATTTTTCTGTTGAACATTAATTCAGCTACACCTAACCACATACAACCCGCAGTTGATCAAATTATTAGTTCCGACCGAGGTACGTTCGCTGGACCTAGGACAGTAGGGCGTTACATGGGATGTTGAGGCAGATAATTATAAATAGTTTGCAGGAACAGGACAATCACACTCAAGCGGACACGCGTGGGTTTCGAAAACTCACCAGCTGTATGATATCAACAGCTGTTCAACACTCTGGGATTTCGATTGTCATGTTTTCAGAGATTTCTTACGTGAGTTGTTGAACATCGAGTTGTTTGAGTTACTAGTGGTTTGGTCGCAAAAGACGCTGTGTATTGCGCGAAATCCCTTACGAGTAATGCGAAGACAGCGCAACAAACACGTACACTCATTTCCATGGTGGACATGTGTCCGCACACACTGGACATCAGTGTATCGGCGTTCGTCGTGGTCACACATTCCCCATTGCGTATACACACGGTCCCAATAATCGCTTGTGGTCCTTCATCCTTCTGCTGTTGAGACCCACACCTTAGCTCCCGAATCCATGTGGTATACTACCCACGAAACATCTGAATGCTTCACAACACTGGGAGCCAAACGATATACTAAAATTTGCCGATGAGCGTGTCGTGTGCTGCATTATTCAAGACCTGAGGGAATCCTAGTTTCGAAACGCTATCACAAGAGCGATTTCGAGGAATCGCGTGTGACGGTTGATAACCTTGTTAAGGAGGTGTCAGTGAGTTAACGACCGTATTTCAGATACACAAACAATTTCGCCATGTGTGTAGCCAATCTAACACGCTTTACTCTGACGTTCCTGTCGCACGACATTTCATTTCAGGTGAAGTTGGTAGATTTCTCCTATAAGAATTTTGTGACTGCTTCACAAGACCAAATGCTATTTTGACCTACTTAACAGAGACTAGAGGAATAATTTGCCACCAACACTCAAACGTGATAATCCTGCAATCAACTGTGTCTGTTGAGAATATACAGGGATACCGTCAGGTCGACCGTATAATCCAGTGCTCGCACATTCCACTGCTCAAAGGAAACCTGAGAGCAATGGGACGGGCTAGTTTCTTAGGAGTCTCCCAAGGTCTTCAGTACTTGGGATACAATAGTTGCATTTCGTTTAACTGGGAATGGAGTCCACAACTGCAGTTCTTTCAACGAGCCACGAACGCTTGTGCCACTCATACCACAGTCTAGAATCATCTCATCCCTCGAAGAGGTGTCCAAACCAAACGAGTGACCCGGACACTAATGACCTTGACAATGATCAGTGTTCAGAGGCTCGTCATTTGGGATCGACTTGTTGACACTCCCTAAACAGGCTGAAACGCAAGTTCCTCATTGACAAAATGAGTGGGGTTGGTCAAATGAGAGACAACTACGTTTACAGCAGTTTTACTCACATCATTGTTCGTCCAAGCAGAATGACGTCCACGTACTCCATCAGACAATGGCCAGTAACGAGAGAAACCATTTGTTGCGAGATGCTGGCATTTCGTCCACTCTCTTCAATCACAGACGTAAAACATTAGAACACCTAGGACATACGGGTAGCAACAACACTGGAGATGGTTAACTACCGGACTTTGCGAGAATGATGAACTGCCATCAGTTTCAAGGCAAGAAAATTACCTGAGCCGACAGTTTATGCACACACACACATGGCCGGAGGACGAGTATAGGTTAGCACTACCTCGGAGAACACGAACAATTTCGGATTCCGGTTGCACAGTGACACATCAATTGAGTTGACGAGGTCAACAGCGTGACCTGTTTCCATCAGTTGCTTTGCGATGGGCATCTCGTGATATATGGTTTCTTCTATTATTGACGAGTTGGATCGAGGGTGTGCACTGTTTCAGCGTATGGTGCTAGACATCAGCAAACAAATCAGTACTTGCAACAGATGGTTGTGGAATATGACTGTTTGCCCCTTAGTTGTAAGCTGATGACGGGTTTTGAACAAAAACTCACACAAAATTATGCTGCGAGGTAAATCGTTTTGAATAACGTTTTGCAATTTTTGTGAGAACAGCAACGTGATAACTTTGGTCACAGAGTCTTTCTTAAACTAGTGATTAATACATACAAATTTCCAACTCATAGAGGGTTATTAGGGTTTTGAAACTACCGTCTGCATCGCTAGGTAATTGATTTAGGTAATTGAACTCTAGTTGCAAGTTCCTCGCATATTCCGACTCAGAGCGCAAAGTGTCCAGGGTGCAGATCGTTAACGCCCTACTCGCCAGACATTGCATAAAGCTTCATTTGTGATTTAAGAGACAGAAACTGTCAAAATGAATGTGCTGACCACCTCCAGTCTGTTTTTCTGTACACGTTTTGTTAGAATGAACCATTTTCTTTTCTTACTATACCAACATCCAAAACGTTTATCTGACCGTTGCCGTCTGACCCTTTGGTGGATTCATTCATAGGCTGCATGTTCCTGGTATAGAGCATCGAAAGCTCGTTCAGTTCATTCTTTGGGATGCCCACAGGTTTATTGGCACGATCATCTTTGTTGTAAAGTTGGTCACTTATCTCTCCTGGAGGCACGTTCGTATATACCGAATGGATGTCGAGTTAAAACAATATTTGATTGTTCAGGATTAAACCTTGGATTGTGTGGATGAACTGCAACAAGTCGTAAGAAATACGATTTGCCATTTCAAACGTAATTCGTTAGCGGAGAGCCAATTGACCCGAGCATGGTAGATCGATGTGCACCTATCTCGAAGTCCTAGAGGTAATAATTGAAATCAAACAGTCGTTGCAGCAAGCGAGATATTGTAGCAGAAGACGTTCGAGAAATGGAGCGGAAATTCACCTAATACGACGGTGATTGGATGATTTATGGGAAAGCGATCGTGTTGAGTTTGAAGGTTAAGTAGATATTATTCCGATCAAGCGAGTCGACATCAGAATGACCGAACCATCCAGTCATCTCATTTACTGTACTCCATTAACCATACGTCCCTGTTTG
>QNGE01007179.1:8748-24945 GCA_008508345.1 Paragonimus westermani
AACATCGTGTCGAGATGTTCCTCTAAATGTTGGAAAAACCACGCCTCCGATCTGGCCGTCTGTCGTATTTCGCCTGCCCTGCCTCGCCCGTTGGTCCGATCCAGTCGAGCGATGATTCATCCGGTCGCGAACGTTTTCCTTGATCCGATCGCGGCAGGTTTTCGAACGTACCTCCCCCACGTTGAGGTATTCGGCCGAGCGTTCGAAAGCTCGCACCTCCGACCTGACAATCCACCACAATATAACAACATATAAACGAACAAAAACCAATTGTGGTTGACGTATTGCCAAGAGGCCGCTTTCAATAAGACTGCTATCCGATTCTGAGTGTACGCGATACTGACAGCCTCAATGCCTTTCTGTTTCTAATCACATTTTTAAGAGGATATATGGAGATGGAGGCATTTGAATGGCGTCCACGTGTTATCGTCACACTGATTATTTTGTCGCTGAACTTTGATGTCAGACGTTACTGGTACAGTCTCATTGAATGAAGTCATTCGATGCCGCAACTGGCTTGTGTGACGAGCACGATCCAAGAATCTAGTCTAGCCAAATCTCGTAGATAGCGAGCTCTGCAGTTTGCACATTCCTCTTCTTTATTCCGAACATACACGGAGGGTCAGTCGTCCATGATACCTGCTTAGCATGATAGAAACAAATAAACTAGGTCTTTTGTATGAACGTCGCGAGCGGTTTTGGTAGGTGTGTTCGGCAAAAGTCACTCAAAGGTGCTGCATCATCTCTGTCTCATATGAATTCCGATGAGGGCTGGCTGTTTTTAATGTCACTGTTTAGACTTATAGACTATCTTGGCAGAAACCTTTGAATGCACTCAGCTAGTGTGCCCTCTTTTTTGCTCCAGACAAAAGACTCTTGAACTCAACTTTCAACCCAACCAACTGGCCATTTAAATGAAGATAACCAGGAATAGGAGTGTTATGGTTGGTTCAAACATGGATGCGAGTGAACCGCATGCCTTCCGTATTACGGGTGCAGTCAGACTCTTGACATTCAACCACCGCTCGCTGTGCCAATTAGTCTAGATCAGATGGACCAACTGCGCGCTTGGACAATCAGCAATTTCGCAATAGTTGAACGAGACAATTAAAACAGTCTTTGCTGACTGGGTGACCTAGTGTATATGTCGACAGAGCGACTGTCACATCTTGCTTACTGGTGTTTGATATAAACCGCAAGACAGTTGTGCTCCAACTTAGTCACTAGCCATTAAAGCCTTGATTGTTCCGCTGTGCAAAGTTGGTGGATGTCACTTCCTATGTTTAGGATTTCGCCGCTAACCATAAAGCTAGTAAGAAACACTCTCTGATACAGTACTGTGTCGTATTCATTTGCGAACATACATGCGTAAGGTGTAGAGACTTGTTTTTCCGGAAACTTAGTAGTTTCAGTTTGCTTGTCTTTCCCCCGTTGTCTTCTTTTCCGTTTTCTCGCAAAAAATCTGTATTCATTCATTACTCCCCTACTTCGTGGATCATTGTGAAGATCAGCGGAAGCCCTAGTCGCAGAAATCACCGCTACCGCTCAAAGGTGAAAATGATGCTGATGGTGGACATCAGCTATCCAGCTCTCTGGGAAGCCGAACTTCTAAAGCAGTCTTTGTCTTTGGTTTCCAGGGTTACCAGTCGTTTCGTTCGGAAACTTGTGGACCGTGTTGCTAGCACATCAACAGTCAAGATTGGCGAGACCAGCAAATCTGACATAGGGTCACGACAAAAGTTGATTTACATGGAGCTGGGAAGGCAAATGTGTTTTGGCAGCTTGTGCAAAGCTTAAACAGTTGCTCCTGTGTCATCGCATTGGATCCCCCTGGCCAGATACAACCGAATATAGAGTGCACTATACATTCAAGACCTGAATGTCAGTGAAACAAAAGTACAACAATATGTCCTTCATGTTGTATTAGGCTCAATTCACAGCTAGTGCATCAGTCTGGTATACAGCTGAAAAACAATCCGTCATGTGTGACGCGTTTCATGTTTTGGTTCAGTCGGACGTAATTGCAAACAGGATAAACCAACCAAACATTCGCTTCGGGAGAATCTAAAACTGACGCATCCTGTCAAAATCCCCGTAGGTTTGGAAATTTGAAATAATCTCACTTAGCTGGCATATTTCTGAATAATATCATGTTTGTAAATGACAGTTGCTCTGAGTAGTTGTTTGGTCACAAACATGCGTAACCATGCATCAGTTCAGCCGTGCTAACGATCTGTATCAGCAAACGCCCAGACTGTTACATACCTAGTTCATTTGCTAAATCATTTAATTACAACTAACCAGTTATTTGAGAATGCTGCCAAACAATTCTCTTCACAATGGTTCATATGGTTTCCAGTCATTTCTATGAGTGCGACTGTTTTTGGATCTCATCGAATAATTCATTGGTGAAGATGAGTAATGTATAAGGTACTTCTGGTGAGACCGATGTAATTTGCAAGAGAAATCGGCCAGAAATAGTTGTCAGTGTCCTCGTGCACAGGAAATGCCACAAAGTTACGGACGTTGGTTTGAGGTTTCAGGATCACTAACAGTAAAACATAAGCTGTTAGCCCTGCTGATCAACTGGCTTACAAGAAAAAATTCGTCGCAGATGTTTTTTGGTGAATAACATCGTGCTTGAGACGGTCGTTACATGTGATTTTGTGAAGTGTGGGCCACCTGGTCCCGGAAACGAGTGGCATCGAACTCGTCATTTCTCCTGTCCGCTGAAAGGACAGTACGGCCTCACGCGACCGCTGAAAAATTCAGCAGCTTATTCTGTTTTAGTCATAACCATATGTGGTTAATCTTAGAGCACCACGGGATCTTGCCGATTTTCACGTCGAAATACTGTCATACTCCACAAAGAGGATTTAGAACGTGGCGAACGAAAGATAGTGGTTGAACGGGCTACCTGTGAGGAAAGAAGTGAACTACACCGGCGCAGACCGCATGTCACTTTACAGTGCGAAGGCAAAACAATATTTTCGAGTAGTCCCAGTAGACTGTTTAATAGTCCAGTAGGTTCCTGGAGGTTTCACTGATTAGATCAAACGTCAACGATTTATCCATCGTCCCCTATCTGATAACTTCCTAATAGTCTGCACAAATCAATTCGATTAATCTGCGGCAGTTTTCTTGACCATTCACTCGCACTCCGCCCTAAAATATTGCTTTCGTCCCTTATTTGTCACTGAACAATCTTCTGTCATGTACACGCCGCTCTCATCAGTTTGATACGAAGTCGAATGTGAACAGCTCAAAACCTTCAACTCGTTGAGTTTTACTCTCAACATCTTGAACGCTGATTTGGTACACCGTCTATTTAGGACCACAAGCAACTATTACTGCTTGTTGTCGACCCCTCTACGGACACTGTTTGGATCTGGCTACCTTCGGTTTGAAACATATCAAGAACGGAACAACCAGGTTGCCTTCAGCTGGAAAGGGCATAAATACGAACACCTAGTAGATATCACCCAGCTTCTCGAAAACATACCGGGGTGCACATGTTATTAAAGAGGAGTTTGGTTGTACACTTGACGTCCAAAATCGTGTAACATGAACCTGTATCAAACAACAGTATTGAAAAAAAACCCTCGAGGTTACGGTTAATGTACATGGTTTTTGTCCGAGTTTTATCAATACACACTCTACCTCTCCAAACACACTGGCTAGAATTCTTTATCGGAGCAAGAAATTCATTGATTCACTCTACTAGATACAAGGAAAGCGTTATTTCGCACAAAAATAACTGTCAGAGTAATGAACAAACGTTTGGAAATTTGTCGTTTCGAGTTTTCAATTACGCTGTATATGGATTAGCAATACCAGGTGTATAATTGGTCTGACAATTCTGATAGCCTACCGAGTCACCACAGTGAAAGAAAGACGCTCTTCATTTCTTGAAAATGGGGAAATTAAATTGACTGGGTGGTTAGGACCGGAGGATTAAACTCAGCAAATGGGCTTCGACGTATATAGACTCGCACATTTTCCACTGAAGTTTTATGAAACGTTGATTCTGTTGATTAGTCTGCAGACTGAAGTATTGTTTCTTGTTGTCATACAGTTGTACCGTTGAGCTTGAAAGTCGATATCTCAGAAACATAGGGGAATAGACAAAAATGATTACACCGGTAAATGGCATTAGGTGACCCGAATTGGTGGAAGGTACAAGTGGACATAGAAAAGACGTTTAGCGAATTGGGGAAAAAAGAAACCGGCAGATTGGGGAGAGCTTCGGGACAACATGGTGATGATAAATGAGTTGTTGTGTAACCAGAGTGATATGATAACTTACAAGAGATCCAACCACGAAAAATATGGATTTCGGTTAGATTTGAACCAGCAACAGAAACAGCTTGTCCTGAGGTGACAAGTGCACCATCAGTTGAATTAGGAAGCCACGCCAGCAGAAAAGAAAATTCTCATTTGAACTCAACTAAACACCAACCTACTGTCGGATACGGAATCCTCCTCCTCTGATTGTCTAACAAGGATTCCTCAATCAGTTCATGCTGGTCCACACCAATGCCGATGATGAGCACTGAACTAGTGTTACCCATAAGTCGAAAATTTAGAACTGACCCAGACCGTCGAATTTGCAAAACTCTTCACCATAGACAGTTATACATCAGTGGTTTTCACTGATACTAAGCGGCCATATAACCGTTAAAATAAAGTGAGTCAGAGATGGGAAGGAAAAACAGAGGGAGATGGGAGGTGACCTGAAGGTCAACAGTATCAAAGTGCTTGCATCTTGCAAACAAACAACCGAAATTTATAGTTGAAAGTAAAGCATCATCAATGAAACAGCTTCCTTATGACTCTTGTTATTACGTTTCATTTGACTGAAAGTAGCTGCTCCAGAGTCCTCAGGTTTTCAAGGCAAACTCAATGTTTATAATAACCACAAGGGAAAAACTCTGGTAAAGATCGTATCCGGCTAGTTAAGCATCACTGGACGTTTTTCCTATGGATAACCTAGATTGATGGCAAGTAATATATCACTAATCGTACACTCTATGTGGTGAGTGTAAATTCGTGTCTCTTTTCGGAAGCTATACCCAGTAACGTAATTCCATTTGGTCCAGTGCCAGAATTGCACCTTGTTGTAACAGTCATAAATAAGAATGACATGGACTAGGTCACGATCTGGTACCCACTTTGTCCTTGCCGTAACCGAAAAGGAATCAAAATAGTGGTTATCGTAGTTCAGAGTGTTCACCCTCAACCTGACATTCCACATTCGGTTTTACATTTGTCTGAATTAAACAAGGGAAGGTAGCCAGAATTCCGATAGAACTTGCGATCATTCGAGTTACGGGTCTAAGACCATACGTCCTTGACCACAAGTTCTATGAGCATGTTTATTAACATAGAGATTTATACCTAAGTGTTGCGCAGCTTGTTCCACCCTGTAGTTGAAAATATCAGTCTTGTCACTAATATTTTTCTGAACGAAAGATTTCCTGTCAGTCTCGGTCCCAGAATGCCTTCCCAAACCATAAGGTGACAGTTCAACCGGATCCGATCGGCGTAAAAGCGACTCGCATCAGATGACCTGCCGAACCTGCAGGACATGACCTCCATTTCCCGTTGGCTGATTGCACTAAGTGTGGTGGAATACTCGCGCCTCCGGTTTGCTAATCCACAACGCTTGGTGTAACCCGATTGGGCGTTTTTAGTCGATGCTGATTGGCCAGTTCTTCTCTCACGCCAATCTTTGACCTGCATTAATAGCACGCATAGTATAAACTGGCCAGTGCGTATAACTCAGCAGGGCGAACAAGCCAAATTACTCTGAACAATTTTACGTCGGGGAATTAATGTCAGGAATGGGTACTTGAAGTTGGACGAATTATTTCACCTGCCTGGATTCCTAAGCACAATGTGTGCACAACTTTGGTGCTTCGTTGTGTGGCAAACAACGGTTACGATGTTGTCTATTCACGGTGAGTTCGACACCCTTTTGCCCAGTAGTAGGATGTTGAAACACCTCTTGTTAATGAACACACATTATTGAAATTAGTAAGCTGTGGGCATTCCGTATAACTTTGTAAAAATCTCCTCTAAAATAAGTCCCATGAGTCACACAACAAAACGAGAGTTTGAACAAAGCAGATAGAACATGAAAACTGGTAGATGCAAGCATTTCGTATTGACTCATCAGTACCAAACTTACAATAACACGGGTGGGCTTTTTTTAAAACAATCGATTTGAGGGGTGGAAAATCAATAAGCGAGTGAGGATAAGACATTAAGTCCAGGGAAGGGTCAGGTTCACGAACAGTTGTTTCTGAACACAGAGAGCTGGTTTGAGTCGATTAATTGCAACTGCTTCAGCGAACCGTAAGAATCTCGGGTTGGAATGTCGCAACAGGATTTTGAATGCACAAGATGGATCGGTAGCATGACCGGTGGTCAAGACGTGTCTAGCGACTGAGGAAACTGGCTGTTTATGCGTTTCAGAAACATTACCATTCTCCGGTAACACGGACTTCTGTACCCATTTAGGTAAATGTTCCTTCATTCTGGAGATCAAGCATCTCTCGGTTCTGCCTATGTAACTTTCTCCGCAGTTACATACAAATTGGTAAACACAATGTGCATTCAAAATCCTGTTGTGCCATTCCAACCCGAGATTCTTACGGTTCGTTGAAGCAGCTGCAATTAATCGACTCAAACCAGCTCTCTGTGTTCAGAAACAACTGTTCGTGAACCTGACCCTTCCCTGGACTTAATGTCTTATCCTAACTCGCTTCTTGATTCTCCACCCCTCAAATGGATTGTTTTAATTTAAAAAGCTCACCCGTGTTATTGTAAGTTTGGTACTGATGAGTCAATACGAAATGCTTGCATCTACCAGTTTTCATGTTCTATCTGCTTTGTTCAAACTGCTCGAGGGAACCAATTGTTTCAAAACGAGAGTTATTAGAAAATGACGTTTTGATATTGCGCTCCTTGCCTATAGATTTGGCGAAAATTCATGCGAATTCGTGCGGTCGACTGAGGTTTTTTCACGCTGAACGTAACAACAGTGTTAATATTCAAGTCACTAAATGGTGATGAGATAATACTTTGGCCAAATATTTCAGTAAGTTCACTGCAAGTGTACAGTTGTAAAACAAATCATAACACAACCCCACTGACAAACTGTCTAACAGTGTATCTTCGTGCCCTGACAGAAGGCTCTGGAGTTCAGTACAAACGATTTCCTTGGTCTGATTGTGACCACGGCAAAATTACGGTTTTGTTGGATCACACTTGCTTACACAATTCTCAGCACTAGGAACCAAGCTGTGGTCGCACCAGTGATAGATAAGGATATGTCTTTAGTGGTCTCCTTATGCACCAAGGAGTACTTAAGGAAATGTTGGAAATGACTGTTTGACATTACATATATAACTATTTTTTGTCACAAGATTCAAGAACACACTGTTGCTGATCTGGTAGCGATTTTACTGAACAACGTGTGGTGTCCTCGGATGATGCTGTTGTTGTGTCACTGCTATATTTGGTGTTAAAAATGCTTGCCAACTGATACAGAACAAGTGTTACAGTCTGGGGAGATCGGTTATTCTACGTGCACTGAACTATGGTAGCTCCTGTTGAACACAGAAAAGTTGATGTATACCTTTTTCTATACACTCCCATAAGCTATGCCGTCGTATTTCCAGTTCATCCTATCCTTTTGAAGGGATTTGTGAGAACATCATGTGTTCTGGAACATTATTAGGTTATGGTAAGCTCTTTCTTTCCCTCTTCAGCTGAATCATGCAATTTCGGAATGGTCATTTTCCCGCGGTGACCCATTAATCATTCCAGCTGCCTACTTGAAATTACCCGGCCTACAGATTTTCTAGCCTTGTGTGAATTACAACAACCGAATTCCATTGAAATTTAAAAAACAGTGTTCAAAAATGTGCACACTAGTAACTCCAATTGGCCTCTTGCTATAGACAGCTTTTCATTAATCAGTTGCACTTTCGTTGCAATAAAACGTTCAGTAAGATGACCTTAGAGGGAACTAGATCAGAAAGTAACGGAATTGGATGACCACTGGAACACTAAATGTTTAGTAATCTTCGACCATCTACGTTTGCATATCAACAAGCTCTGGTTTATTGAAAGAATTTTCGTATCTGCCAGTTTACTAACTCCATTCCTCGCGAGCGTATATAGTTATCATTTTATAAGATAGTGTCATGGGTGAATGTACAGTGATAGGAATTAAAATTAGTGGACTGAATTTGAATGTGTAGTCATGGCTCGTAGGGTGGGGATACTTGGTGAGCAGCAGTAACCACAAAGCCTGCTGTAGGCTTCTGGTGTATAGTCTGACCATTAGACATTTATTAGTCATGCCTATTCACATTATAGGGTTGTTATGCCATCTAGGAAGATCCATAGGCAGACGTTTTATGCTCACACCTTGTAAGTGTTGTTTACGTCGTCACTGATTTGTGTACTCGAGTGAGTATGACGCAAAATCCACAACTAACTAAGAGATAACTGGTTGGCTTTCGGCTTCAGTTATATCTTAATTTCGTATCATGTACCTATCAAACAGTTATTCATGACGTATCCATAACGTTTCACCAACAGCAGCAATTCTCACCGGACCTGATTAAACTGAGAATATCTATGAAGCCAGCTGCCAAATGTTTCGGAGAGATTTATCAATAACTGATCCAGTTATCTTGAGCTAATTACTGATTAACCAAGCTCGCACTGATAGTTCTCAAGGATTTAACGTAGTTGGGCCCATTTTACTTTTCCAAAGAGGGTGTTTTCCTATCAGGTTTTTGGTAAGTAAACAGGTGGGTTGTACATGGACATCAGTGGTTCTCGGTGAACATGGGGATAACCGTTTTGATCCGTAACCATGGTTAAGCGTCCGATCGGTATATTATGGCGTGGTTCACAAACCTGACGTAACCCGAAAACAACATAGCGAGCAAGCTATGCAATACGCCAAACACTAGTCTCGTCAATCCCGGGCTTCGCATTGTTCTAAAACTTCAAAAGAATGCTCGTTCTGAGCAAAATATTTCCTGTGGACACTAAATTACTCTCATTCATAAGCCACCTTCAGTTGGTCTCGCGATTCCAATCTCTCTCCGATCATGGTTTCAATTGCCATGTGGAGACCCTCTGCTTATGGACTATTGCCAGAAAGTTAGAGAATTTTTGCCGAGGAAAGTCGCTCGGCGTTCACTTTACTGATGCATTCCCATCTTGGGTATAATCTCAAATGTTATGGTCTCTTTAAGAAATATCTACCTGATTGACAGAATTCTACGAAGAAGCGCAGCGTGAATTTCCACAGTTACTTCGCTATACTATCGGGTCAGTTTGCTCCAATTAGGCCAACTTTTCTCTGTCTGAAACCGTTACCTTACTTGATGAATTTTGTGCAAACATTGAGTAGATGTGAACAATGTAATACTTGCCGAGGTAGCCTTTGGTAACTTTCTGCTCACGTGTGCGTTTATTGGACTCGTACTTCGCATGTGGCCTGCATTGAAGCCGCAGGAGTGGCGTAAAACGTCCGATTCATTAGGTCTAAACTTGTTGGATTCATTTAAACAGACAGGAACTACTCCATTACGCTGTGCTGTGCATAAACTTATGACAACATGGGTTCATAACAGAAGGCGGGTCTTACATACTTTACCCAGTGATCACCTGCAAACTAAAGCTCGGAGCAAACAGTTTTTTTAAGTACGTTACATGTCTACATCCCGGATTAAATCGGGTGTCATATACTTTCTAAAAGATTGTAAGAGGCATGTTTACCTGCAACACGCTGTTCAGTTTGTTGACAGTTTACCTCCCATGTGTAGATTCCATGGTGTATTGGAAAACGTCCGTCAGAAAATCGCACATGTTACACAAAATAACAAGATTTAAAGAACCCATATCATCTTAACAATGCAAGTCCGCAAACTTAGACTCAACCCTACCGTGCCATTTAATCTGCAGTTGGCTGACATACTGAGAGGAGATGTTCACCTCATCTCATCTCCGGATTGGCCCAAAATTATCCTGAGTTTCGTTAGTCAAGGAATAAGCTGTTGACATCAGTTGGGTTCTCACTAATGACCAGTCTGTTCTGCGCGTAACGTTATTATGACTGAGTTAGGAAAAGTTACACAGCATGCGCTCAACTTCAGCTGTAGATTAGTCTGTTGAAATCGGGTCCAGAGAACTGCATTTTCTGATGTTTTTCACCTTTTAAAAGCTGCAAGTCATTTCTGGTACGCAAGAGAACAAAGATTTTGGTTTGACCGTTGAGGTGAATTGTAAAACATTACTTTTTGAAATCAGGCTGCGAAAGCTACCAAGTGTTTCATGGAAACATATCTATGTATCAAGATCATCCAATCTGTCTTTTCATTCAAGAAATCCAAAACTATTAATAGAGATGTTCTGGATGAGTCGTTTTCCAGTTGGTTCAGACAAGTGGACTCATCAACAACCAAAAACAAAGACTATTCTTACTTACGAGGTAGCACCTGATGTGAATTGATCAGTACACATAAAAGCTCCGCTTCGTGAAGTATTGCCCCTCCTAGTATAAATCATCACCAGAAAAGTAGCTAGTATAGCAATATCCACTGAACCATAAGTAAATACACTGCAAATAAAGTCAGCCTGTGTCCAAGTATATACAGTTTTATACACTACCGGCTAATGAAGTTAGTTCACACAGTACGAATTTTAAGCCAATAGTTCGGGTGGCTTGGTCATCAGATACTTTCCCGCAGACTGAAGACGCCTCCAAATCTTCATTGTCGCTGTTAGTCAGCTGGATTCTGAAGTGTGTTTGTGTTTTTCTTTACAGGAGACGTTTTTTTCCATGGATTTTATACAAATTCATTCATTTGTCAACTTTAAACCTTCACAATTAAAGATTCCTCCTAAATTTGTCTGCTCGAGCAATTTACTTTTAAGCAACTCTTCTACCAACAGCTGAAACAAATCTGGGTGAGCAGAAGTTTTTACATTGCCTTGTCTAATCGTTGCGTCTCCAAAATAGTTCAGTCGCTTTCTACGTACTGACCAACGGAACATATTCTAATGAGATGTAACTAGCTTTAGTTTCAGCCCAATTCTATCCAGTTGCCCATCCACTTGACCATCAACGGTTAGATATAATATGAACATACGTAAACGTAGTCGACGGTGTTATCAGGAACCACAACAGACAATACTTCTTGTATGTAACTTTTCCAAGCAGAAATCAAACCGGATTATTGGCTGTACCGTTCCAAAAGCTTTCCACTAGGGATTTCTCGAATGTTTACCGTGAAATTTCGCGATGCTACGAAGGTAATTAAAAGAAAAACAGGTCACAGGAAGAAAGTCCTGTTCACAATTTTTATCAGCCTATTTTAAGGATATTTTAAAGTTAATCAGATAGAATACGGCAAAAAAGAATACTGCATTCCACATTTCCAGTCGCTTGAGTTCATTGAAAACAATAGTACACTAGTGATTTGCGTGATACTTAACTTCCATACAACCATTAGGATAAAGGCAAACACATAGCAAGGAAAAAGAAGGGAAAAACATTGGCAAGTGAATCTCACTACCAAAAGCAATCACATCTACATCAAAGAAGTCATCAGCAAATCACCTTTCTCTGGGCTTTCACTGACCTGTGCTGTTAACTGTGCCAAATTCACAGACAACTCTGCCAACTAACAACGAGTTGAAATCTTCTGTTTCATACATTTCCAAGCAAAACAACATCCTGAATGTCAGCATAGGTTGATGGCGATTAAGTCAGACTTCGGCTTGTGTAAATTGGTTACCGACGTTCAGACAAATAGCCGGCTGGGCGCCACTCGATCCTTAGTTATATCAACTAATGTGAAACGGACAGGTATCGTACAGCTATGACTTCGTTAAAAATTATAATCAAGAACACAACCACCTAACAGCTGTTGCACTAATCAGGTTGTGACATCTGACAATCCGGAGCACAAATCTTCCGATGACATTTGTTTTGTCAATATGTTTTATTGTGTTTCTACACTTTTTCGACTGACGACAAAAGCCAACATCTCGACTGACAAGAAGACTGAACTCTTAAATGACTGGTAGACAGATGAAAGTGAATCGAGGGTAAAAAGCAAGTCTGTTTGTGAGGACTGACAAGGCGTCAATGTCCAAAAGATCCAGTGGCAGGTGAATATGATTGCGGTTCACTGTTAAGCCATTTTATTACAGGACTCCGGATCCACAGGGTTAAAAACTAAAATCTTACGGACTCGTATAGTAATATCCACCCTGTACTAACTTGATGTGTGAGATGCGTTTATGACAAACATAGAGCAGCGACTGCAGATAGTTGGAAGCCTCATTTAAATCACATAGTAAGAAATGCCCCACGAATAGACCACAGGCTTAAAATACATGTGCATTACACCTATGTGTATACGGCTAGTGCAGTTGGGATAGATGAAGAGCTTTGTGAAAATATAGACGGCCTCAATACTCATAGTCTCAAGAGTCCTTTAAGTCATACTTGACAATCATGGGTGAAATATGACTGGTAATCCAGTATAGATTCCGAATGGTCTGTCATGTCCGACTGAATTGCGTGTAACTAAGATCGAGGTGAACTAGTGAGTGTTAGTTCTTAGGACTTTCCCAGCGCACTTGACAAACAAACATTTGATTCTAGCAGCCACCTGTTACCAGATAGATTTGACTTTTTTATATCAACGCAAATGGCGTTCTCAGTGATAAGCGATTCACAAGTGAGGTGTAACCCAGAGTGTCATCCTTGATCGGTTGATTTTTGTCTATCATCCTCAAAGTTTCACAGATTTAAGTTACTCAGAATGGTGTTTATTAGAGGATTGGGATTGTAATGGATAGTATAACCTAAAGATAAAAGCTTTAAACTGATCTGGACATTTGAGTCACTGGGCTGACTTCCCTAAATGTCAATCTGAACACTTTTGTAACACACCGCGCACTAAAATGTTAGGTACTACTGTCTGAAGGCGGTATCCACGACCGATCGTATCAGTGTTTCAGCTGGCTCCGTACATGCATCCGATGACAAAAAACATCTTCATTACGTTTGATACACGGCTCTGTTTTGCTCGGGCAAATTTAGTCAGGGAATTTTCTGTTAATGTTCAGCTTTCCAGTACACTTTCACCTGCGGTTGAATAGTCAGTTTTGTCTTTTATGTCTTGTGAGAGATATCCAACCGCTCAGGAAAGTGCATGTCAACGTTGCAAAACGCATTTTAACACTCCTCTTACTCCGAGTGGTTGTCGTAAATTCGTCAGTACACTATCGGTACTCTGGACTATCTCATGTTGACTTAACTAATGTGACAGTAGAAACAGGCTCTTGTGTTAATTCTTTGGAATTTCAATATGATCTGAAACGCCACCATCATGCCGTTACTGTAGTGATATTCCAGGTCTTGAACAACCTGTCAAATCACTCACGTCACCATCTTCAACATGCATCAAACTGTTCCGAGCCATCAAGCAGTGTAGTCACTCGAATAAAACTGATGCGCCGGATCACTTCTAAATGCAGAGGGTGGCAATTACTGTCTGTTAACGTGCGCTTGTTGTGTGTCTAAATTTTGCTGAAACGTTACGTTACCCTTTTAGAAAAAACACGTTTCAGTTAAAATGGCCCATGTGACAAAAACAGTCTGTTCATCAGTTGGTAGAGGAGGGAGGCCACACGCAGAGAACGGTACTAACCACACATGTGCGAGGTCAGTCTGCTTTCATTACTATGACAATGACATAATGACACTCAATTCACTTCATTCACAGACGATACGATGTAGTCGTTTGATACGCATGATCTCACCAAAGTGCATTAACGGGGGATCATCATTTAATTAGGTGACCTGGAAGGCTTCCGGGAACTTTAACTCCATGTTTAAGAGTTTCAAGTGGTTGAGCACTTAATGAAACTGGCTGCGAGCTCCACGTTGACTGTGCATGTGACTTAACATTGACCTGTCAGACTTTCATTTCATTTCGGTATACACTCGAACATTCGGTTACGTAATTATCTGTTTGTTCTTCCAATGTAGATGATTGAGCACCCACAAATGAATGGTGAGATGTTGCCTGATCTAGCTGAGAGCGATAGTGTGTTTCCAATAAGAGATGTTTGAACCCAAATTGTGATGTCAGCTACGACAGATTCAACTAGAAATTAACTGTGTTGCAGAGCACGATGTAGCTATCCGATGAATGTAACCTCAATGTTGTCTCCACCGAACCACAACTTTCAGTGTTTTTGGCGTATCCGGTATTGCAAATTCATCACGCGTTATTGTAGTTCATAATCTCATTATCTTTACAGATTAGTGAAAGAAAACAATTCCAACCTCACCTTGTGCTATCTTAATATTGTCCAAAACAAAGGCAAGTTACACAGGTTTTATAAGCTTGACTTGTAAAATCTAGGTGACTAGAAACTCTGAAGATCATAGAAGTCCAGACAGTTGAAACGAAAGCTAAGATCAGTTGGTACCTGTACCCTTTGGTGAGGAGATCAGCACGAAATTCACAATACTAAGCAGCCACTCTGAACATTATTCCATATGGGTAAACGGTTTTTATCAGAAAGTTTATGTAACTGATGAAGAAGTATACTCGTTGGAAAGTTTGGCCTGTATCATTTGTAGGTGGGCTCAAAGTTGACTATTATGACATATGATTATTCCCCAAATGCTTGAGTGCTACGGCTATTAAGAGTGTCACTGTACAAAAAACAGAGGTATACTTTAAGAACCACTAACAAACGCAATTTAAGTGCAAGCTCCACCTGTTCTCGACTGTTTATTAACACGCATAATCCCGACCCGCTAAATGTTCTTAGGCTCTGAAAACTGGGGACTTACATAAATCAGTGTGAAGCTTTCGAAATTTAACAGTTTACTAATTGCATCTCAAGGATGCTCACAGTTTTCTGGCTTCTCTTCAAACTAAACTGGCTCACCAAATGGGACAATTTGTCGGGTGAATAACCTCTTGGCAGCAATGAGTTGGCTGTTGGTCGATGGAGAGCCCAGTGGTTTATTTAAAACCCTTAGAAGGGTAATTTCGTTCAATCATTTTGCTCGCCGTGAACGATTTGTTCAGATGTACTGTGACTAATTCGGACATGTGGTCACAGACGAGTTTGTATCGGTTGAGAGTCTCAATTTCAACAGAGGCTTACTCTAAAAAGAAAACGCTTTTTGGTGAACTTGCGTGGGTGGTAGCAGCTCATATGGCTGATTTTACTTGGAGTGAAACACAGGTCATTTCCCATCGTACATTATATTCTGTGGCTAACATTACGCAGCTATTAGTCATACCGTTGAACGGATACTGGTATCAACTTGCACATCACGAGCTTGCGGTCACACGGTTCATCTGAATGTTATACATTGCCAAACTGTCCAAAGGGTCAGACTACCAAGCAGATTACTAGGTTGCAGATATGACTGGATAACAGAGACTAGTACTGCGGTTACTGTTAAGCCGACGAAGTCAGAAAGCTTTATACAAACTAAAAATCGTACACAACTGATCGTGGACTTCGCATCAGAACAGAACTCATAGACGGCTAATTTCGAGAAGGAGCATTAATTTAACGCATCCTCGCCACGGCTGGGACTAGTATTCTGACAACGCTTTCGTGAGGCAGCTGCGTAGACAAGTGCGCCATTGATCTCAAATTAGGCACGCCAAGCAATCACTACTGATCAGGTTGAAAAACAGCGAAATTCGAGTCCTGTGGGTTATTTCGAAAGCAGTTCACTGGAGGGTTGATGGGAATTCAACAGCTGCTATCACGTGGTCTTGTTGCGGTCTTTGTTCTTCCAGTTTACTGAGTTACAAATGAAGTAAGAAGAAAGCTCTAGAAGAGTTTGTTCGTACTTACTATGAGGTTATGGTTATTTCATATCTGTACTGTTTTTCCAAAGGTTTTCTTCTATAGCGTTATTTCAGAGTCGGTTGGGAACTCGCAGGGACTGACAGCTTGGCCACACACTTTTTTGAGGTGGCTGTTCACTAATCGTTAACAAGATTTCTCAGCAGCTTTTCTGCCTTATTTCACACGTTTTCACCACCTTGGATTAGCTGTTAAAAATTTCCCATGTTCAATGTCAACTTTTCAGTTTAAATTAGATATCTGAAT